>OY735274.1:3083440-3143759 GCA_963457715.1 Argyresthia albistria | reverse complement strand
CCTCTAACTGTGAAAAATATTAAAGTTTAGAAAGTTCTGATAGTGCTGGAGTTCATAGAAAGATATTAAAACTTTTTGCATTTGAGTAGGTTCCTTCCCGTTCCCGGTGAAGCCACATTCATTTGTTATATACATCTCCAACAAAAGTACAAAAAATATGTTATTGGTTATTTTATCGTTTCGTAAGATACATACCAAACACAAGCTTTTCTCGTCACAGGCAATGACGAAGGTCGATGTCAGTAGAACCACCCCTAGGGAGGCCCACAGAAACTTATGCCCCCCCATCGTATACCACTCTGTTCTTGGCGTAACTGATCATCCGTAGATCGCTGGGTATGATTTATAAAGGAAAGGTTTTCATATTTCGTAATTTTTTGGACGATATCTATGAAAGGTGGTTGCGATTGGTTCTTTGCTGGTTTATGCATCGTTTGACGATAAGATGGAACGTGTCGATACGTTGCTATGATTTGCATTTACAAATTACAAATCGTACCGTGGATTGAGTACTGAAGTTATCTTGAACGAAATAATAGTTTATCAAAACTGCATAGTAGGTTGGCAATGCGTACTATGCGTAGGGGAAATAGCGTGCAAGATATTACAAAATAATAAGCAAAGATACGAATTAGTTTTAATTGATCATGGGAGAAATGTTAATTGACAAACCAACAATGCCCGGTTTCCTAGGCGCTTATTAAAGTTAACAGGTTGGTTAAATCAGCTTCAGCCAATCACGAGCCGCTATTATTCAAAATGACGGCACGTGATTGGCCGAAACTGATTTGACCAACCTGTTAACTTAATCAGCGCCCAGGAAACTGGGTATAATCTTTCTTTTTCGAGCTTACTGGTAGGTAAGTATAATGTCTCGGGCAAATTGTGATAAGAATGCCTTTATTGCTAAGTTTTTTGTGAAGGACAGATGTAGGTAGGAGGCTTACAAGTACAAGTGTTTACATAATTCTTTGTTGACCGATAACCGAAATATAAGTGAATATGTAAATATGAGCATCTGATACCCTTCGGAACGATAAGATTGGCAGAGCGTTTAGTACATAGGTATTTCGACAATAATGATATTAATGATGTAAAACATAAAGACAAAAACTTATTGATATGCAAGTATATTATGTAGGTATATGTGTCAACCATTGTGCATTATTGTGTTACATAACGTGACCAATCTGCACTTGATATCAAGATAATAAAAACAATGCTTAGTAACCCAACAATAAAAACCATACCGCGCAGGGTAACAGGTTCAATCGGTCTCTGAAAATGTGTAATTAATGGCACTGATCAAAAGTAAAATGTTGAATAAATCATCAAGGTTAGCTGTGACGTTTCTGATTCTATTTGTAAGTAGAGTAGGCGTGGGTGCATTTTATTGTAATTTGACCCCTCAATGAATCACAGTTGCTTCATGAATACTTAAGTAGTTGTTCTATCGCACCTATCTCAATAAATCCGATATTACTTAAATCTGTCACATGCAGCATATCGGATTTATTAAAACAGGGTAAAAAGTATATTTAGTATATATTTATTGCACATAAAAGACAAAACTCAGAAAATACAGAGAAGTAATTTACAAAGACAAGCTTATCTCTAAAAGAGATCTCTTCCAGCAAAACCAGGATGGACGGAAAAAAATAAAATACAGAACAGGTAAACCTATGTGCTCAATAGTATGTAATATTATTTAACGTTTCTATTTTCAGATCCATGCCGCTTCTTCAGTAAAGTTGGGACTTTTTGCTGGCGATGTCAGAAAAAAATCTAGTCCATTGAGCATAAAAAAATATTCACATAATGCGCCAGTCTTCATAAATGTCAACGGCCTTTCGAAACCAAAGAACCCAATTACAATTCCGCCCTTGCCTAGTGCCATAACAAAACGTTCCATTCCGTTGTTACCACCAAAGTTACCCCGATTCCCGGGATTGCCACTAATCCCCAAGCTTCCATTTCTACCACTGTTGCCACCGCTTCCACTTCTACCACCCATTTTACCTCCACTACCGTTACTCCCACCAGTCTTACCCCCTTTGTTGCCTCCGTTGCTGCCAAGAAATCCACTGAGGAAGTCTTTGCTGGGAGCAAAGACACACTTGGGAAAACTGCCCAAGTTACCAAAGCCACTGAAGGTTCCAATTTTAGGTAAAACGTCACTAGAAAAATCTCTAGGGTTGGAGTTGAAACCATTGAAGATAAAGAAGAATATTCTGGAGAAACTGTTGGAATTGAAAAGGAAGGGGTCATTGACGACTGCGGAGTTCTTTAGGTTTAAAAAGTTGTTACTTTAAGATAGGTCTTAATTATCTTATTGTATACGGAATGGAACAAGATTATCGTTATCGGCTTAGTAATAATATGTAGCCCACTATTATCTCAACCGAGGGGCACGGGCCTTAACTTGGATGACATGGACTTACGTGGAGAAAATTCTGTAAAATGTAGATACTAGAGCTAGAGGTAGAGACTGACTGTTTTATTATATTACATAGGTAGATAAATAAAGTATTTATTGAATTTAGTTCTGCTTTGGTATTTTATTTTGTTTTATTTTCTCTAAACACCTAATCATTTAACTGGCTTATAATATAGTACATTATTTTTTGAATAATACGGATTTATAGCGAGGGCCATAAATCACTCGCGTCGCTCAGGATTATAACACTCCCTACGTTCGTGATTCAGGCATTTTAATTATTCACTTGCTCACGATTCATCTATAGCCCTCGCATTAAATCCGTCCTTTATTCACTAGTTGCATAATAAATAAATAAAGAAAAGACAGCTGTAGCGCCATTATGAGTCACACAGCACAGAAGTGTATTTTGGCGTCCCATCCCGTCCAATAAAATGTAAACAAAATATAGGATAATGTTTATTGACTACATACAAAAGCATTCACAATTACACACATAAATATTTACATCCAAATCACATTTTAACATTTCCATTTCAACAGAAATAGAAAATCAAAATCTTAATTCTTATTTCTTCTACTGCTAATACTATTTTTGCGTAAGTTTGTACTCCTTAGCACTGGCCACTATGACGTCGAGTCCCCTCACGCACGCGTCCTTGATCTTGTTGAAGAATGCGAACAGTGGGTACAGCGGCGGGCGGTCTGAGTTGCGGCTGGTGAAGCAGTCGAGAGGGCGCTGCGGCCGCAGTAATGACCTGCGCACTAGCACGCTTGCCTGAAACAAGTCCAAAGTATACTTCTTTATTCAAATGGAGATCATGACGGTAGTCGTGGTATAGGCGATTCCCCGGTTGACCTCATGAGTCATGCATGATCTAGAAAAGATGGTAGCGTTAAAAGAGAGGGTTGATAGGAATCATGCTCATATATCGTATGTTATTTCTAGCTCTACACTTAGGATGCCTGCTCTAATCGGTAATAGTGTATCACCGGTATTGATTATGAATATTTGTTTATTTCTTGGGTAAGAAACTTACGTAGATATTTTTCTTCTGTGAAATTACTAGTAGAGGTAGGTAGGTACATTATGTTACGGCTAATGTTAGGAGAGCGGCTAAACATAAGTTTAGCCGGCTAATTATTAGGTGTTCACGTTTAATTTGTTCTATCATGTCAACCTAAGGATAAAGGGGGTGAGCGAAGCGAGTGAGAGAGAACTAATATTATTATTAGCCGCTCTCCTAACATTACCCGCGTAACACATACATAAATACGCTTAGACAAGGAAGTAAACATAGAAAATATTCTTAGTTTCAATGCGAGTTAAACAAAAAACGCCGTAGAGGTAAGCACGTTTTTAACACGAGTAGTATAGAAAAATCAAACCTCTGCAGTTATCGCAACGATCAAGATCAAAACTGCCAACCGCATCAAATTCCTTGAGTTCATTCTCGTAATAGTATTTTACTAGCAGGTACAACACAACGCTTCCTGCATAACAGCTGCTAACTAACCACTGCATGATAATTGTTTAATATAAGTGATAACCAGAGAGGACAGGACACGTAACTTCGAGTTGTAATACTGTTATTGCATCCATGTAGCGGCATTGCGGCAATCTGAACCGGCGGTGACCTTGCAACTGATGCCGTCAAAGTAGGTCTTGTATCGACGAATGGTTCTGATGAGCCAGCGTTTTTGAGGAAGAGACACAATAATCTCGGACGTGATGGCACAATGATTGCAATTAATCGTTTTAAAATGCCGTGTCCGTAGGACGCGTAATATGTATCGGTACGTGGCGATAACACTGTTCGTGGTTGTGGTTCGTATCTTGAGACCAAATTTCATAATACAATCGAAGGTTTAGAAAATTGTGTTGAGTAATGTGCAGTGGCGTAACATTTGGGTAATACAAGTGAAAAGTGTAAAGTGGATTGGTTTAGTAAAAAGATGTTGATGATTATTTCAGGCATGGCTGAAAGGTGCTTATGCTCGTCCACCGTTGAGGCTTACCATCGATTGTGGAAAGGATGATGAAAAGGTTCGTCTCTAAAATTTTATCTGTACTTAAATTACCCGACGCTTTGGTACTTATAGCATGTTTGGACACTTTATTCAAAACAAACTTTCAGGATTCAGGAAGAAAAGCTCTATTCAAATCGACCGGACTATTTCACGATGACCGTTTCGACGTCAACTCATTCTGCCGACTCATCCACAACGCTCTACCAAGAGCAGTCAAGGATGGCAAGTTCATACTTATCGAGCCGGATATGGACCAATCAGCATTCGGAGATACACTCAACTCAGTAGCAGTGCCACCACCGGCTGAGTTTGCGATTCCGAGATTGCTACCCCGTTTGAGACTACGAGTTCCCAAAATCAAAGTCCCTAAGTTACGACCGATGTCCCGAGGTCCCAGCGCTCCAAGACTGAGGAGCTCCGTGGTTGTACCGAGCTACAGGGACAGTGTGGAGGAAGACTCTAGTGCTGAGCGCATGCAGAGGTTCAAGAAGGCCGTACAGAAGCTACTTCGTGTGGTGAAGGTGCTGGGGCAAGTGGACCAATATCTGTCGGAGCGCACCAGGATTATCGTTGAGAAACTGTCTAAGACGTTCGCGGATTAATTCGTTAGAAAACTACATAGAATTTTGTACACATAATTATGTTTTTCTAAATATTTACGGTTTCGTAGGTACCTAAAGTCATCGACTCGCGAATTCAATCCTTGACCTTTGTCTCCTCGAGTCTTCCATATTAATGTAATGTGGTACGGTAAGCATGTAATGATTCGTTTATTTTATACGAAAGTCTTAATTCGATGAAAAACAGACAGGTAATTATACAAATAAACAAATAAATGTTAAAACACAAAAACCCTTTGTGTTCCTGTAATTAAATTCGGATACACACCGTATTTTTTTCTCAATATCTCAGCATTCGCATATTTATCTTAGCATGGTAATTTTGGACGATTCTGCGTATTTTCGCCGTAAGTATTAAGTTATAAGATAGAAAACAACGCAGTATGGTTAGTAATCGCTGATGACTACAACAGCGCATGTAGCAGGCATAACTTGACCTGTGCGAAAAATTGGCATAATATTATAATTTGGATGCATATATTCGCCCCGAATTGAATGGCGTGCATAAATAAATATGGAATATCCTGTATATAAAACCGGAATTTACAATCTGATGCACTTTAGTGCAACGGTGTGACGGAAGGACTTGTACCCGTTGAAGTGTGGTTTTTCTGCAATCACGTGAGTAAAATAACTTACCTACTAAGTATATTCTTACAAAATTTACTTATTTTTTAAAGATAGACCAAGGTTAAAGTCCACGGAGCGTAGGTACCTATACAGGGTGTTTGGAGTATGGAGCGACAAAACTTTTTGGGGAGTAGAGGACAAAATTCTGAACAACTTTCACTATGAAAGCTATTTGATCAGAGAGACTTTTTTCTGACATCTCAATACATTTTGGGCCGAGCGGTTATCAGATGATTTGCATAGAGAAGTGAAAAATAAAGTTGCTCTAATCAAATCGGTTTAATAGTGAATGTTGTTCAGAATGATATCCCTAACTCCCCAAAATGTTTTGTCGCTCCATACTACAAACACCCGGTATTCGTCATTCATTATACTCTTGCCCCCTTATTAATAAAAACTTTTAAGGCTCTGGGGGTTGCCAGATTTTTTCATGGTTTGGGCGTGGCCTAGCTTTTCCCGCCGCGCAGCCATGCCTCATCCCGCATCACGAGATCGCGACGCCGGAAACCAAAGTTTCAGAACAACGGTATGGTAGTGCGTGTCAATGATAATTATAAGATTATGATCTAGATACATGTACCTA
Organism: Argyresthia albistria; assembly: GCA_963457715.1. NCBI lineage: Eukaryota > Metazoa > Arthropoda > Insecta > Lepidoptera > Argyresthiidae > Argyresthia > Argyresthia albistria. The sequence continues at coordinate 3,137,458 of OY735274.1, read as the reverse complement.
CCCCACCTACACATCAGATTTTATTGTTTATGTATGTACCTGACTACCTGTCTCTTGAAATGTAAACCTCACTTGTTCATAATTGACTTTTTACATAGTGAAATCTTCAATTGACTTAATTATTAAATCAAAATTTTTGTTTAATTTTATGTATAGCTGTGGATTTTTGTTCAATAAATAAATAAAACATGTATGGACGTACCTATTGTTCAAATTAAAATATATCAAAGCATTACGCCCCGTTTCCATTTAGGAAGACAGTCTGAATTATATATAACCTATTTGATCTACTAACTGCTATGCGTATTACCGAGTGATGTTTTATCGTAATATGACGCTTTTTTAGGAAAACATCTTGGATATAAGTATACTTTGCGTCACATAAAATAACCGGCCAAGTGCGAGTCGGACTCGCGCATGAAGGGTTCCGTACTATTATCTATAAAAAACCCCAAAAAAAACACGTTAGTTGTATGGGAGCCCCCCTTAATATTAAATTTCTTTTGTTTTTTAGTATTTGTTGTTATAGCGGCAACAGAAATACATCATCTGTGAAAATTTCAACTGTCTAGCTACCAGCCTGGTGACAGACGGACAGCGAAGTCTTAGTAATAGGGTCCCGTTTTGCACCCTTCGGGTACGGAACCCTAAAAACGCTGGAGGCGATGGAGCGGTGCATGGCAATAGCTTCCTTATATGTATGGGTACACTGGTGTAATTTGCGGAAAAGAATGTGGTAATATGCATGGCAATAGCGTCCTTACCTGCATGGACAAATTGGCGTAAATCGCCTACCACTGCAGCGTTCTTTTTAGATGATTATATCTATATTCATAAGGATGAGCAACTTATGATATGTGCTAAGAGAGTTCATGACTGGTTACCTAGAACTAACATGTGACAATGTTTCCGTTTGGTAGGTAGTTGTTTCCGTTAGGTATTATTCATGAATTTCGATGGTTTTCTGATAGAATTTTCCACACAAAATTAGATACTTTTTCTCAGAGCATAGAGTTTACTTTTACATGAGCATAAAACTATCGAATATCAAAACGAATGAAACCACTCACGCAGCTCACGCTTCACGACTACCTCGATTATCGATTGTTTTAGGATTATTCGAATACTTTGAATGATTTCTACAATCGAGTGGCTTAGCGATTGTTATTCACAATCGTGCAACAGAGTGGCAAGTATAAGTTGGCGTTCCTGTGGCGGCGCCTCCTACATTTATCGCCGCCGACAAAAAGTCGCCGCCATCTTGAACATTTTCGTTACTGGTCTGATTTGCTTCAAAATCGATACCTGAAGATCTGGTTGGAGTCCAATTATGATTCTAAAGTCAGACTTTGAAAAAAGTCGCCGCCATATTGATCTTTTTTGTAATGTAGGTACTAGGCCGATTTGCTTCAAGATCGATTCTAAGAATGCGGTTGGAGTCCAATCATGATTCTGTAGTCAGATTTAGAAAAAAGTTGCCGCCATCTTGAACTTTTTGTAACTATAGTCTATTCGTGATAAGAATGAAGTGGAGTCATCACTGTCCGGCGGCTTAGCCACGCCACAGATTAATAATGGCCACGCCCCGTAACCAATCAAATCGTTTCCTTTTATCAAGCCAAGTTCACAGTGACCGGTTGAAGGCAAACTTTCAAACGCGACGGTTGTGTCCTGTCCATTTTAATTTTAATTTCACAACATTCTTATCACGAATAGACTGTAGACGGATTTGTTTCAAAATCGATATCTAGGAATGCGGTTAGAGTCGAATCATAATTCTGAAGTCAGATTTTGAAAAAAGTCACCGCCATCTTGAACTTTTTAGTTATTGGTCTGATTTGCTTCAAAATCGATATCTAAGGATGCGGTTGGAGTATATTCATGATTCTGAAGTCAGATTTTGAAGTTTTGTGCCGCACCGGCTTCAAACTGGTATTTTAAGCCCCGCTATAGCTATTGCTATGTGATATCAAATTTAAATTTTGCAATATGGGTATGGTTTTCGAGGTATTTTGGGGTTCTAGTGACGAATTAGGGGTCCATTTTGCATTTCAAGATGGCTGCCGCGCCAAATTTCTGTTTTGCAATATGGGTATGGTTTTCGAGGTATTTTGGGGTTCTATTGACGAATATAGAGTCCATTTTGCATTTCAAGATGGCCACCGCGCCTAATTTAAATTTTGTAATGTGGGTATGGTTTTCGAGGTATTTTGGGGTTCTAGTGACGAATTAGGGGTCCATTTTGCATTTCAAGATGGCTGCCGCGCCAAATTTCTGTTTTGCAATATGGGTATGGTTTTCGAGGTATTTTGGGGTTCTAGTGACGAATATAGAGTCCATTTTGCATTTCAAGATGGCCACCGCGCCTAATTTAAATTTTGCAATATGGGTATGGTTTTCGAGGTATTTTAGGGTTCTAGTGACGAATATACAGTCCATTTTGCATTTCAAGATGGCCGCTGCGCCAAATTTCTATTTTGCAATATGGGTATGGTTTTCGAGGTATTTTAGGGTTCTAGTGACGAATTGGGGGTCCATTTTGCATTTCAAGATGGCTGCCGCGCCAAATTTCTGTTTTGCAATATGGGTATGGTTTTCGAGGTATTTTAGGGTTCTAGTGACGAATTAGGGGTCCATTTTGCATTTCAAGATGGCTGCCGCGCCAAATTTCTGTTTTGCAATATGGGTATGGTTTTCGAGGTATTTTAGGGTTCTAGTGACGAATTAGGGGTCCATTTGGCATTTCAAGATGGCCACCGCGCCAAATTTCTAATTTGCAATATGGGTATGGTTTTCGAGGTATTTTGGGGTTCTATTGACGAATATAGAGTCCATTTTGCATTTCAAGATGGCCACCGCGCCTAATTTAAATTTTGTAATGTGGGTATGGTTTTCGAGGTATTTTGGGGTTCTAGTGACGAATTAGGGGTCCATTTTGCATTTCAAGATGGCTGCCGCGCCAAATTTCTGTTTTGCAATATGGGTATGGTTTTCGAGGTATTTTGGGGTTCTAGTGACGAATATAGAGTCCATTTTGCATTTCAAGATGGCCACCGCGCCTAATTTAAATTTTGCAATATGGGTATGGTTTTCGAGGTATTTTAGGGTTCTAGTGACGAATATACAGTCCATTTTGCATTTCAAGATGGCCGCTGCGCCAAATTTCTATTTTGCAATATGGGTATGGTTTTCGAGGTATTTTAGGGTTCTAGTGACGAATTGGGGGTCCATTTTGCATTTCAAGATGGCTGCCGCGCCAAATTTCTGTTTTGCAATATGGGTATGGTTTTCGAGGTATTTTAGGGTTCTAGTGACGAATTAGGGGTCCATTTTGCATTTCAAGATGGCTGCCGCGCCAAATTTCTGTTTTGCAATATGGGTATGGTTTTCGAGGTATTTTAGGGTTCTAGTGACGAATTAGGGGTCCATTTGGCATTTCAAGATGGCCACCGCGCCAAATTTCTAATTTGCAATATGGGTATGGTTTTCGAGGTATTTTGGGGTTCTATTGACGAATATAGAGTCCATTTTGCATTTCAAGATGGCCACCGCGCCTAATTTAAATTTTGTAATGTGGGTATGGTTTTCGAGGTATTTTGGGGTTCTAGTGACGAATTAGGGGTCCATTTTGCATTTCAAGATGGCTGCCGCGCCAAATTTCTGTTTTGCAATATGGGTATGGTTTTCGAGGTATTTTGGGGTTCTAGTGACGAATATAGAGTCCATTTTGCATTTCAAGATGGCCACCGCGCCTAATTTAAATTTTGCAATATGGGTATGTTTTTCGAGGTATTTTGGGGTTCTAGTGACGAATATACAGTCCATTTTGCATTTCAAGATGGCCGCTGCGCCAAATTTCTATTTTGCAATATGGGTATGGTTTTCGAGGTATTTTAGGGTTCTAGTGACGAATTAGGGGTCCATTTTGCATTTCAAGATGGCTGCCGCGCCAAATTTCTGTTTTGCAATATGGGTATGTTTTTCGAGGTATTTTGGGGTTCTAGTGACGAATATACAGTCCATTTTGCATTTCAAGATGGCCGCTGCGCCAAATTTCTATTTTGCAATATGGGTATGGTTTTCGAGGTATTTTAGGGTTCTAGTGACGAATTAGGGGTCCATTTTGCATTTCAAGATGGCCACCGCGCCAAATTTCAATTTTGCAATATGGGTATGGTTTTCGAGGTATTTTGGGGTTCTAGTGACGAATATAAAGTCCATTTTGCATTTCAAGATGGCCGCTGCGCCAAATTTTAATTTTGCAATATTGGTATAGATTTCGAGGTATTTTAGGGTTCTTGTGGCGAATTAGGGGTCCATTTTGCATTTCAAGATGGTCACCAAGACAAATTTCTATTTTGCAATATGGGTATGGTTTTCGAGGTATTTTAGGGTTCTAGTGACGAACGAATTCGCGTTTATTCCCAGTAGTACACACCCCGCCGTCCACACTGTTACGGTATGGAAAAAAAAAACCATACGGTAACAGTGTTGACTTAGGTATGGGACTTTTTATTCCCCAGTAGTTCCGTTGGTTGCAGTTTATTGCGTGTTGAAAAATTGTGTCGATTTTGAAGCAAATCGGTTCAGTTACAAAAAAGTTCAAGATGGCGGCGACTTTTTTGATATTTGACTTCAGAATCATGATTGGACTCCAACCGGATCCTCAGATATAGATTTTGAAGCAAATCGGTTGAGTAACAAAAAAGTTCAAGATGGCGGCGACTTTTTTAATATTTGACTTCAGAATCATGATTGTACTCCAACCGCATTCTCAGATATCGATTTTGAAGCAAATCGGTTGAGTAACAAAAAAGTTCAAGATGGCGGCGACTTTTTTTAATATTTGACTTCAGAATCATGATTGTACTCCAACCGCATCCTCAGATATCGATTTTGAAGCAAATTGGTTCAGTAACAAAAAAGTTCAAGATGGCGGCGACTTTTTTAATATTTGACTTCAGAATCATGATTGGATTCCAACCGCATCCTCAGATATCGATTTTGAAGCAAATCGGTTGAGTGACAAAAAAGTTCAAGATGGCGGCGACTTTTTTTAATATTTGACTTCAGAATCATGATTGTACTCCAACCGCATTCTCAGATATCGATTTTGAAGCAAATCGGTTCAGTAACAAAAAAGTTCAAGATGGCGGCGACTTTTTTAACATTCGACTTCAGAATCATGATTGGACTCCAACCGCATCCTCAGATATCGATTTTGAAGCAAATCGGTTGAGTAACAAAAAAGTTCAAGATGGCGGCGACTTTTTTTAATATTTGACTTCAGAATCATGATTGTACTCCAACCGCATTCTCAGATATCGATTTTGAAGCAAATCGGTTCAGAAACAAAAAAGTTCAAGATGGCGGCGACTTTTTTAATATTCGACTTCAGAATCATGATTGGACTCCAATCGCATCCTCAGATATCGATTTTGAAGCAAATCGGTTCAGTAACAAAAAAGTTCAAGATGGCGGCGACTTTTTTGATATTTAACTTCAGAATCATGATTGGACTCCAACCGGATCCTCAGATATCGATTTTGAAGCAAATCGGTTCGGTAACAAAATATTTCAAGATGGCGGCGATTTTTTTTATATTTGACTTCAGAATCATGATTGGACTCCAACCGGATCCTCAGATATCGATTTTGAAGCAAATCGGTTGAGTAACAAAAAAGTTCAAGATGGCGGCGACTTTTTTTAATATTTGACTTCAGAATCATGATTGTACTCCAACCGCATCCTCAGATATCGATTTTGAAGCAAATTGGTTCAGTAACAAAAAAGTTCAAGATGGCGGCGACTTTTTTAATATTTGACTTCAGAATCATGATTGGATTCCAACCGCATCCTCAGATATCGATTTTGAAGCAAATCGGTTGAGTGACAAAAAAGTTCAAGATGGCGGCGACTTTTTTTAATATTTGACTTCAGAATCATGATTGTACTCCAACCGCATCCTCTGATATCGATTTTGAAGCAAATCGGTTCAGTAACAAAAAAGTTCAAGATGGCGGCGACTTTTTTTATATTTGACTTCAGAATGATGATTGGACTCCAACCGCATCCTCAGATATCGATTTTGTTGCAAATCGGTTGAGTAACAAAAAAGTTCAAGATGGCGGCGACTTTTTTTAATATTTGACTTCAGAATCATGATTGGATTCCAACCGCATCCTCAGATATCGATTTTGAAGCAAATCGGTTGAGTAACAAAAAAGTTCAAGATGGCGGCGACTTTTTTTTATCAACTTTTATCTCAGCTTGGCAGGCATAGCACATGTTGTTCATTGTGTAAAGTTGCTTAGGACGACCGCTAGGGGCGCCACTGTCAACCTTATAAAGTTTCTTCTGATCTCCGCTGATATAGAGACGGCAGCACTCAGACAACGGTGAGCAACGAATGAAAAAGTGATAGTTGTGGTCGATTCTCTATGTTACACAGTGGCCGATTCTCTAGGTTACACTTACTAAAATTAGTTGACAAATATTTAGTCCGACAGCTCTTATGAGGTCGCCATAGATTCCATTTTCAAACTTACTTTTGAATTATTTTAATGTACTGATGAACTAATTCAAAAGTGAGTTCGAAAATGAAATCTATGGCAACCGCGTAAGAGCGTCAGAGCTAATATTGTCAAGTAATTTTAGTGTGTGTGCCCTAGAGAATTGGCCCCATTGACTAAAATTACATGACAATATTAAGTTTGACAGCTCTTATACTGACGCCATAGATTCCATTTTCGAACTGACTTTTGAATTATTTTAATGTACTGATGAACTAATTCAAAAGTGAGTTCGAAAATGGAATCTATGGCAACCGCGTAAGAGCGTCGGAGCTAATATTGCCTGCGATTTGGGAGGCAACATGAACTATACTAACTAAACTAATTAAAATGGTGTGTTTGAAAATGGAATCTGTGGCCACCGCGCAAGAACTGTCGGATTTGAAGGTTGTCAGTTTAGTGCCTTTAGTTCCTCTAGTTTAGTGGTTTTGACACCTCCCAAATAGCCCCCAATGTCAAGTAATTTTAGTGTGTGTGTCCTAGAGAATTGGAGGATCCCAGTCCGTGAGGATCGAACTTGGATCACTTGTGTTACTCAGTGCTGGCCCAAAACGATAACAATCCGAGCCATTGCTGATACTAAGAACTGATTCGAATATTGGCATATGATCGTGCGGGCATTTACGTTGTATTGATTGTGCAGGTAATTTGGAATAATAATTGAAACAAAAAGTAAACTTTAGAAAAAACCGACTTCCACAAACCCTATTTGATTAGATTGAGTTTAATACAAACTGTAACTCCTAATCCCCAATTGGGGAATTATTTTGTCAAATCCCATCTCAGTGCTACCCCACGCTACTAAGGAACCTCTGTACAAAGTTTCATTGCTCTAGGTCCACCGGTTTAGGCTATGCGTTGCCTGCCCGTCAGCCACGCATTGTATTTGTACCTAGTATTGAGCAGGTCTGGTGGCCATATGTGGTCTTCATTATCAGTTCCGCATCACAATATCATTATGCTTATCATGAGTAAATACACGAGTTATTATGAATAATTGAAATAACCGGCCAAGTGCGAGTCGGACTCGCGCACGAAGGGTTCCGTGCCATTATCTATAAAAAACCGCAAAAAAAATAATGTATGGGAGCCCCCCTAAATATTAATTTAATTTTAATTTAATTATTTATTTTTTAAGTAAATAATATACTCAATATATTGTGAACATTTTAAGCGTCTACCTGCTACCATTATCAATATCGAGCAAAAATGAGCAAAAAAATCACGTTTGTTGTATGGGAGCCCCCCTTAATATTAAATTTCTTTTGATTTTTAGTATTTGTTGTTATACCGGCAACAGAAATACATCATCTGTGAAAATTTCAACTGTCTAGCTACCACGGTTCATGAGATACAGCCTGCTGACAGACGGACGGACGGACGGACGGACGGACGGACGGACGGACGGACGGACGGACGGACGGACAGACGGACAGCGAAGTCTCAGTAATAGGGTCCCGTTTGGCACCCTTCGGGTACGGAACCCTAACAAAAAGTAAGCTAATACCCGATACTACGCTATACCCATATTGCAAAATAGAAATTTGGCTCGGCAGCCATCTGGAAATGCAAAATGGACCCCTAATTCGTCACTAGAACCCTAAAATACCTCGAAAACCATACCCATATTACAAAATGAACTCCAAATTCAGATTAGCAGCTCGATGGCACCATATTCCTAAAGGACTTGTCACAACGAACCTAATGAGATGAGTATGAGAGTAGATAAATAGTGTATGAACTAAACATGGTGTGAAACTACACATAACTAGGTTTAAAACTCTCGTGGGATACTATCAAAAACACCCACTCGTGTTTTAATACCCCTCATTATGGAACAGTTTCATAAACTACTATTTCAATCCTACTGACTACCAGTAAGACACCGTACTACCAATTTTCAGGAGTATCAAGACGAATCCCATAATTTTTTTAGGCCTTGGCTACTTTTGAGGAGGAAAAACCGTATTTTATTATGCCATGACGATGTCGCGTAGCAATTATTTTATGACTGACTTTTCTTGAGACGAGCGACACAACCTCTCCCTTCGAGAGCCTAAGCGGTAATGCCTCCCGTCGCCTTCGCGCATACCCGCATGCAATTTATTTCAGCGCAAGTGATAAAATGAAGATTGATTCGAAATCGCCGATTAATTCTAAAATGTTAAACACTAAACTTTAAGATATTTCGATTACCTATTTTTAGACACAAGAATCAAACCAATATTCCTCGTAGAACTGCTGGAATAACTCGATTTAGGTAAAAAAGGACTATTCGTTTATATTTTTTTTCATATACTTTATGATAACATTATGATCTTTTCAAACACTAAATTTTTAGGAAAGGGACTATTTTATAACATATATTTTTTCTGGATTCAGAAAGTGTCTCAATCTGCTGGAATAACTCAATCTGTTGGGCATTTTAGCTGGACGGGCGCCTTAATCCGGGAGTAAAGTTAATCCGAGAATAACCAACTCTGTCCCGCAGTTACCGGATAACTCCCGGAGTATATTTTTTTATTAATGTTGGTTGGTGTACTTAAGCCTGCTCGCAGGTTACCTAAAAACTATGACAGTTGTTGATATCAACTAAAATGACGTCAATATGACGTTAAGAGGCTTTAGTTGCCTTTTCAGTTTAGTGCATTTTCCTTCCAAATAGCCCTCACTGTCGATGGAGCAGCGAACGCAATGACTAATACGCGTCTATGAAGTGACGCTCTGTGAACAGTGGGGCTAACGCTAGAGCCATCTATCTTTTGTAAATGATGATGTCATTGTCCTCCATCATGACGTTTTATCCGTCGACGGCGACACCTCGTCAGTTCCTGGCGTGTGCTCGGATGTTACTCGCGGAGCCGAACTTGCTCTTGAACGTTAATTATAATCTCTTGTAAAGCCAAGTGCCTAACTCATCGAGGTTCAACTCAAGTAACCGTTACTGTACTATCCCTTTTACCGGGTCAAAAAGTATCATATAACATTTACACACAGACACATATATTCCTTCTGGCCCCACACACGAATACATGTCTTGGGAACCAGGAACAGCGACGTCACAAACATGCAAACATGCAATCCTGGATAAGTTTTGATAAAATAAAGTATGATTTGGTATTTCCATAGAATTTCGATGTCTTATAATATGCTTGTAGCCACTATGTACTTTATTGTTATCTGTCTAGATTATGTTCAATAAAACGTTCCCTTAGGTCCGAAGAATACAAAGCGAGCTTGTAATGGGCCCGATGCTGCTCTGAGAAACGCACTTATATTGGATCGCTATCGCATCTAAAACACCCAAAATGGCGTCATTTGGTATGCTCCTAAAGAATCGCAAATAGATCGTAAATAGATTGCAAGCAAATCGTATGCGATCCAATATAAGTGCGTTTCTCAGAGCAGCATCAGGCCCCAGATCAACTTTAACAACCCGTATATTTTTAAATGGAATGTCAAAGTCGGTCCGAAGACACTCCTAACTTGCTTGCTATCTTTTGGACCTAACTCAATAGGTTCGTAATGACTATTTTATGTATTTGATTTGTAGGATGGCACCAACACCCCAAGAGCATACCGAGCAAATCAACAAAGAGGGTATGGTAGAGGGGCAACTGGCCGATGATGAGGTCGTCATCACGGGGATGTCGGGCCTCTTCCCGACCTGCAACAATGTCAAAGAGTTCGCTGAGAAACTGTACGCCAATGTGAGTTAATCTGCTTGATTGAACCATTACGTTAGCCAAGTAGTGGACGCTGTTCAAAGCAAATTCTGCTATAAAGCCGCAAATCGATGTACAGAAATAGCCGTTTGGCACACAGGTAGTTTCATTTCATAGTAATCATTTTGAGCGGTAGTTCCTAAAAGTATCCCAATGGAGACGGGGGGGGGGCAGTAATGACGTCATATTTTTTTATTTATGGAATTAGAATTTTATTTTTTCAGAAACCTATCGTGTGTTGTTTCAAATGAAAGGTCTTTATGAGACGGTACCCAAAAATATAATACACCATGACCTTCCGGCCACCTGTATTCTAAAGAGCAAAGACATATTTTCAAAACATAGGTACCAAGTTTGGACTCTTCCAGGTACGAGATGGCTTAGTAAATTTTTGCAAATCCTGCGCCCTCCCTACGCCAAGTCTCTAAATATACTCAAATCTTACCTCAAATGGGCGATTTAAAAAATATCAACATTTACTATTTTATTGTTGAATTTCTTTACCTTTCGGCCACCTGTTTCCTAAAAATTAAAGAAATATTTTCAAAAAAAGAAATTCTTTAAAAAAAGTACCGTACATGTGGACGTGTCTGTCGCTCCAGCTCCTGTACCTCCTGTATAGTCACGAGCGAGCATGTACCTCGGATGCTGCTATCATCTAACTTAGATTTTATAGGCCATAATGGTATTGAATTGTTCCAGGAGAACATGGTGAAGACGGACAACCGGCGCTGGAAGTACGAGCACCCGGAGCTGACCGAGTACTGCGGGAACGTGCCCGGCCTCGACAAGTTCGACGCGCAGTTCTTCATGGTGCACTTCCGACTGTCCAACAGCATGGACGCCATGTCGAGGAAGCTGCTGGAGCACGCTTATCAGGCTGTCTTTGATGCTGGTAGGTTCTTAAAGGCCAGTCGCCAATCCGTGACCTGACGAATTTTCCCTCTTCGCAGCCCAGCCTCACCCCTGCATTTAAAAATCCGACAGCGAAACCAAAGTTTCAAAGGAACGGTTCTCAAGCACGCATCGCAGGCCGCTACTCATGGATTGGGTTTCCAATCAACCTTCGCGTCATTTTGATATTAATACAGCCACAATATCAAAATACGTGGAGGTATAAGCATAGGGTCTAGCGTACTAGGGTCTTTTGAAGCATTTCAGCACATTTTAACATACGTACAAACTCACAGCAAGATAACATTACTGTAAATTCTTGTCTGCTTTGTAAAGCATTGGTCTTCTTCTTCAGGAATCTCGCCTCAGGAGCTCTCCGGTAAGAGAGTGGGATGCTACATCGGGACATGTCTAACTGAAACCGAGAAGGTGTGCGCCTATTCGCACGTGGGTGTTGGTATTGTGGGGTAAGTCATTAGATAGCCCAGGGACCCAAAGTTTTTCAGCTGAGTTTACACATCAGATAATGAACGTGTGTTGAACGGATGCATAAAACTGTTAGGATTTGCCATTGTATTTACGAGTAGGGTGGAGTTATGTTAATGCAGTTTTCTCCATAGTTTCCCAACAACGATGCTGTAAACCGCTGCAATATAACATAACACTTACATTTAGGCACTTCTGGCCCCACACTGTGTCGTTAGCATCAGAATCAGCTACATCAGAAACATGTAAATATTCTGGGCCTGGGGATTTTTTGTTCCTTTCTTCCTCCTCTGGATTTGAAACCGGAGCCTTTCGCTAGGCAAGCGCAGCCTCGATGGCAACGACACAAAAGTCTCCAGAAGTCGTCGTGTTAATGATATTGATAATCCCATAATTACTAATCACATAGCTGCAACCGAGCCATGTTCTCCAACCGGATCTCCTACTGTCTCGACTTGACGGGGCCCTCGATGACCATCGATGCCTCTTGCTCTGGGTCCATGGTGTGCCTGGAGAGGGCTCACCAGGCCATAATCCGAGGTGACTGCGAGGCGGCCATTGTGGGTGCTTCCAACATACATCTGCATCCGCAGTCCTGCATACATTACGGAAGGTTGGTGTTAGAGAACAGTATATCGATGTGTTTGATTATCTTGTGTTAAAACAAAATAAATACACATGTGAGTCAGTAACTGTTATCCAAGAAAATTACACGTGGCTAGGTGGATACGTAGTATAAACTTATCAGTTTCAAGTTTTAAGTTCTTCATCTATTAAAGTTTTTCAATCCATTGAAATGAAATGAAATGTTTACTAAGATCGTTAAAAATGCTGGTTACACAGTAATTGATAACTTAAAATCTAGTGCTATTGGTCATTGGGTAGGTATTTTACAGTTGTATTTTAATTTATTGCGGGTTGTGTCCAATAAAATAGTCAAATATTTCTAGGAACAAGCCTGTAGTTAAAGTATGTAGGTACTTAAGTATTATGTATAAAATGGCATAATAATTTGTTTCGCAAATAATGCTGTTTCGTTTATACCCGAGATCCATGTTAAAATATGACATTTTGTTTACAGACTGTTGAAACTGAATGCTGATGGCAAAACCAAGTGCTTTGATAAATACGCTGATGGTCAATCGCCAGCAGAATGTATCAGCATTATCTTTCTTCAGAAGGCCAAAGACGCTAAGAGGTAAACTACCTCTACTACTACTTTAAGTACATCTATGTCCAATAATTTGAAAAAATTACGTTAGTTTGAAAGTTTGTACAAACTATGTTTATCCAACAGGGTGTATGCAACTGTCTGCAGTGCAAAGACGGAATTTAGTCCTTTGAAAAGTGATCATTTCGATTGCTATGGACCTCAACGTGATCTCTCGGTGTTGTCTTCTTTTTATTACAACTTCTACAAGAACTCAAATATTTCACCATCGGTCGTTGAGTATGTGGAAGCATTTGGATCAGGTACTTAAAGATAGTTCCTACGAATGCATTCTTAACTGAGTTTACTTAACTTTGCATACATTACATACTAATATATAAACTTGGGGTATGTAAACGTAAGACCGAAAATCCAACGGGCTTCACTTTCCTCGCCCTGCAGTCTAGACTGATGTATTCGATCGTTTTATTATCGAAATTATATTGCAGCATTTCCTGAAGCAGACAAGATAGAATTGGAAGCAATTGAGAAGGTGTTCTGCCAGAACCGTGATGACCCATTGTACATTGGTAGCGTCATGTCAAACATTGGTTACAGTCAGGCCTCTACTACAGTAGCAGCTATAGTTAAGGTAAACTTTCTCATCCTCGTTGTGCTTCCATGTTAAAGAGCAAATATATTTTGTAAGAGTTCTTTTCATAAACAAGATGAAGTTGAAGACTTATTACGCATACGTCCCAATTACACACTCACTGCTCAGAAAAAATATCACACCCTGAAGCTTATAAAATGTATGCGAACGTAAAACGTAACATTATATCACGCCTCTTTCCTTCCTATACAATGTGGCAGAGGTTCTATTGTGCCCATTTTGAGCCGGTTATTCAGTACCTACCTACTTCATTTTGAAAAATTTGGCTAGGCCATCACTGCAGCTATAGTACCTAATGAAGGTTTCCTGAAATATGTATTTAAATATTTCCAAATATGATAACCAAAACTTGATGTCTCCAATACTTGCAGGTGTGCATAGCTTACCACACCGGCAAGATCGCAGCTAACCTGCACTGCGAGAACCCGCGGGACGATATCGTGGCGCTGAACGAGGGGCGCATGCGCGTCGTCACGAAGAACAAACCATTCCGTCGCTCCTACACCGCCATCAACAGTCTGTCGCTGACTGGCATCAACGGGCACGTGTTACTTCGGGGAGAGTACAAGCCCAAGGTACGATAGTATATACCTACGTATTGGCCTTCTGAAAAATATGATTGTACGCCTGGTATCATCGAGCCTTGGTCACAAACTTCGAGTATTGTTCGTCTACCCACTCACTTCTTCTTCTTCTCGAGTCAACGGTCTTCTCTACCAGTTCACTGATGAGCATATCTATGGATACAACCTCTATTCCCCCCTTCCACTCTTCACGCCCAGCTTTGATTAATTAATTTAATTCATTTTAAAAATATTTTCAGGACATATCTCGGTATGAATCCAAGATACCATACTTACTCACAGCATCAGGAAGGCAGGAATCGGCTGTTGAGAAAATCTTCGACCATCTCAAGTCAAACCAGATAGATCCTGAGGAAATCGCCTTGTTCCATAACATCCATAAGACTCGCGTCTCCAAGCATTTGGCTCGAGGATTCGTGGTTCTGAGTGAGTATGAAGAAAATAAGGTGGTAAGTATAGGCCTTCACATAAAAAACATAGCAAAGAGATAGTCCCTTTAAATTGTATAAGGCTCGTCTTAATAAACTGCTCTTAACTTTGAGAGCTTTCCCAAACGGGAATTATATAAGATTTGATATGGCCAAACCGTCAATGTGATACAGCTGAGACACTTCTCGGAACAGAGAGCGGTTTATTATGACGGGCCTAAGACTTAATCACCTTCACAGACCTATCTTGCGCAGAATTAAGTAAGAAACAAACTTAAATAAATCAAATAACAGTTCATGAATTTAACTCTCTATTCTGCGACAGCTCCTAACGAAGCCAACGAGCCAGTGACCATAAAAGAGAAGGTGGACTACTACGACGACGCCATGCGGCCTCTGTGGTTCGTGTACAGCGGCATGGGCTCGCAGTGGAACGGCATGGGTACTCAACTCCTGCGCATCCCGATCTTTGCTGCTGCTATTGAACGGTATACATGGATTCCTTTAGGACTTTGCAAAACAGTCTCGAGTTAGTAAAACTTCCATGTAATATGGCCCAATCATATGACTAATCGTGGAAGAGCAAGTAAATAATTTAGGTCTGAAAATAATATCAGTTAGTGACGTATGCTGGAACGCAGGCAACGCAGGTTCAGATTGGAAGGCAGGGTAAATTCGCACGCAGAACAAAAGAGATCACCTGCTATACCTTGCAAAATCTGCGCTGCGTGGCCTGCATCGATTACATCTCAGCATACGCTGATACTCAACATCTGTAATATCCTTTTTTCAGGTGCCGCAAGGTGCTGGAGCCTTTAGGCATAGACCTGATGTACATCCTGACCTCAGACGATAAAACTATTTACGACAACATTCTACATTCCTTCGTCGGAATTGCTGCTGTCCAAATAGGACTTACTGATGTGCTTCTTCAAATGGGATTGGTACCTGATAACATCATCGGTAAGAAAAACAGGGTCATGATATTTTACATTCTTAACGGTGAACTGAGGCGAGAGACTTCAGTGGTGGGTTGGCAGAGCTTAGGAGGATGTGACCCAACCCGTCCTTCTCCATATCTACTCAGTATTGGTCTATGAGACATTTACATCATATGATACACTATTAACGTAACGTATGTCTATGTCTAATAATAATAGCTGTTGGTAATCTAATCACATATTTTTGTTATCACAGGTCACAGTGTTGGAGAGTTGGGGTGCGCCTACGCTGATGGTTGTTTGACGGCAGAGGAGATGATACTATCGGCATATTATCGTGGTCTTGTGTCTGTGCAGACACCATTGATCCATGGCTCGTTAGCTGCCGTCGGAATTGGATACCAACAGGTATTGAGATTATCTTCTAGTATATTAATTTGTGAACTGATAAACTCTGTAATCGTAAGACCTCAGAAAATCAGAGGTCCCGGGATGGAATATCGCCCAAGGCAGAAACAAAAAGCCTTCTTGGATCTTTGAGGAGTAGCTTACTAAGGTTTAGCTTTCTCACTAGAGGGTTTCTAGTTCCCAGGACCGACACCTATCATAACGAAGAAATGTATTAAGATGTGTGTGTGCAACAGATTGTTACAATGTGCCCACCGGAAGTAGACGTCGCCTGCCACAACTCTCCGGAGTCCAGCACCATCTCAGGTCCATCCGAAGTGATGCGCGAGTTCGTCGCCAAGCTGATGGCTCAGGGGATCTTCGCTAAAGAGGTGCCATGCTCCAACATCGCTTACCACTCGCGGTATATCAAGGATGCTGGTAAGTGTAACAAGTTACAACAAAAACGGCTTCACGCCTTTTGCAATACGGGGGGACAGAGGCACAATAATTGTGCCCACTTTTTAGCATTTATTTTGCGTGGCTACCATTCACTATGCTATGGAGTATTGTTTCTCACGATCACGACGATTTCCGTCACTGTGAGGAAATCCCTAAAATGGTCAGCACCGGGATTCGAACCTGTATCTCTGCGTGAGGAGCAAGTGTGAATGAACTTTGAGGCTTCCCCGACATAAAAACATTGCATATTTGTGACAGTGAAGAGTGACGAAATGTCTTAATCATTCAAGGCCCTGGTCTCCTGGAGCACTTGAAAGGTGTGATCAAGAACCCCAAGCTCCGCAGCAAGCGCTGGCTCTCCACATCAGTGCCAAAAGAGCAATGGGACGAACCAGCCGCGAAACTGTGCTCCGCTGACTATCATACTAACAACTTATTGGTAAGACATGACTATCGGGCGATAAGACACAGATACTATAATATTATACTAATACAGATAGACCACCTAGAACAAAATATGACACCGACATAAACTGAGATGCTACGGAAGCTTCTTTAGTTCGACGCCTTTATCACTTGATGAAGCTCCATCGAAAAATTGCAAATACCACGAGATGGCGCTGATATATAGGATTTATTATAAGATTAGCGCCACCTAGAAGCGCGCCATGGTTATCTGAAACCATGGCGTTTAAAGTATATAAATCTTAGTCCTCACGCCATCTCTTTTTTACGAACGGGTTACTAATTCTAATTTGTATGGGATGAGCACCCTGTGTACGTTCACAATAAACATACAGCCATTAGTCAAAGAAAAGACATCGCCTGCTCTGCATTGTATAATCTTTTCTGCATGGCCTGCGTCGCCTGCGTCTTAGCATACGCCTACATTCAAGGATGTGCTAAGTAAGAAGAATCATTCACTAAACTCTAATGAACTGAGATGAGACCCGGCTCGAATAGATCAAATTATTTATTGATATCTAATTTCGAGTAAGTAGAAGCAATGAATCACTTTTTCCTTATCTTTTCACTAGAACCCAGTGCTATTTGAGGAAACAGCCAAGGCGGTACCCAACAATGCGGTACTGATAGAAGTGGCTCCTCACGGACTTCTGCAAGCCATCTTGAAGCGATATCTCCCGTCTACATGCACCAATGTGCCACTCACTAGACGTGGTCATAAAGATAACGCACTTTTCATGCTGGAGTCGCTTGGAGAGTGAGTATTTTGGTCAAACTTATCTTTTCATGATTTTGTACCCAAAACGTAGGTACCTGGCCAAAGTTTAATAGTCACTAACCCAGACTCGGCTATTTGTCCGTGCATTCATCCACCTACATCATCGAATGGACTTTTTAAATTAGTTACCTACTTATATATTTTAATGTTGTTGGTTGTCTTCTTCTTGTAACCATTTAAGCCTTCTTTTATTTTCAGCCTGTATATGACTGGCTACAACCCGGACCTGAGCACTCTGTACCCTAAAATACAGTTTCCAGTATCAACTGAAACACGCTCGCTCTCGCATTTGATAGAATGGGCTCACACGGAAAAATGGTAAGAGTCCAGACGTTAGGGTTTCTTGATTTGCAAAAGTCTGTCATGACTGACATTACACTGTGGCTTATGATTTCAGGACTTTGCCAGTCTACGTCACAGCTGATAGAGCGTTTGCCGCTGCGTTTGATGACACGCTGTCTACTCATGATGATGAACATGGATTCTTGAGGGGTCATATTATTGATGGTAGTTTTTTTGCCTTTATCCCTTTACCTTATTCTTCCTCCTCCTGCTTAGCTAATTTTTCTCTTACAAAAAACTCAAACATTATTATTTTCAGACGAAATGGTGTTCCCCTTTGCTGCATGCCTGGTGTTTGTGTGGGACACCTTGGCTATGTCGATGGAGGTGACCAGACGCCAGGTGTCAGTTCAGTTTCACGACATCCACTTCCATGTACAGCCTGAGTTGTATGACAACAGGCTGCTGAGGCTCAGCGTTGAGATACATAGAGGAACTGGGAAGTTTGAGGTACATTGCCATCTTTGCTGATGATTAATAATGATACTGAGCTGATGAGTAGTCTTCACGAGTGGTATAATTATGACTTTTACCCCGGCTTCCTGACGCTGATCAAAAGTTACGATTAGCTAAAAAGCAATTAATTAATTTCAGCCAACCTTATTGAATTAATCATTGATTAGTTAATCGTGACAATTGGGATAAGAGACAATTGTTTTGTATTTGAAAACTTTAGATACCTATACCTTTATATCGGTTGTGCCATCTTCAATCCGACAAAGGATAAGGGAAGCGAACCCCGCGGTAGAAGTATGACCCTTCAACAAGCTTCAGAAATAATTTCCAATTTCAGATGCATAACGACAACGTTTTACTCGTGAGCGGTTACATCCAAGAAGGGACTTCTCATATGGCTGCTTTGTATCATCAGAGGTCCAGATCTAGCACCTCGTCAATGGAATATCGTTCCAATGATATTTATAGAATGTTCTATGATCGAGGATATGGCTATAGGTATGGATACAAATTAATTGTAATTTGTGTATACCATTCGTTATGCTCTATCTTATCATTTCCTCCCTTTAAATTTTTGTTCCTTTTCCGTAGAGGTGACTTCAGGAGCATTCAAGAAGTGAACTCAGGAATGACAAGAGCTTTAGTCTCTTGGAATGATAATTGGGTTACATTCCTAGATGCCTCGATACAGCTGAATGCCCTGAGAAGGGATAATGATGCGTTAGAACAACCAAGATTCATTCATAAACTGTACATTGACGTTGACGAACATAAACAGGCTCTTGTTCTTTCTCCAAATGAAGTGGAAGCGAACATCTTTGAAGAACAAAACATAACCAGGTAAGACGTGAATTTTCTGTTGACATTGAGCGATGCAATTAAATAATCTACTATTGTTCTAAATTGTAGGTGTGGTGGTGTTTTAATGGAAACTATCACATTCATGAAAAAACCACCTCAAGTTCGCCAATCAATTGCGTTGAAGACTTTGAAGTTTGTGCCGTATCAAGATACTGAGGAAGTTGAGGTTTGCAGATAAATTAGTGTGATTTTCTAAAATTATAAGCCGTGGAGTTAAAAGTATTGTATGAATTTCAAACCAAAATGCAGCAAATTAGACAATATAAGAGGCTTTATTATTTATGTCTTTTCAGATTTCAGCAGCTCTTAACGTTTTCTTACAAATAATATCAGAAAACGCTGGCAGTGATCCCATCACAGCACTAGATATCACTGAAGGAAATAAAGATTCATCTCTCGGGCGTAAGATCAAAGAAATATTACCTGGACTTCCTGATATTAGAGTCTCTTTAAAACATATGAAAAAACATGATGTTTTGGCACCAAACAACAAAATTTTTCCCCCACATCTGATGTTGTTGGATAATCTTTTGAACGACAATGATGTAAGTATTAACGGACAATCCAATATTAAAGTCAGAATTAAAATGTCACCTTCTGAACCCCTATAAGGCTCTGTTTACTAAGTACCTAAGTATATGCCCATCAAATTTTTGATGGCTTGGCTTCCTGCTTAGTAGTAAAGACCAAATACAATTAAATATTTTGCATTATTAGGCCTAATCAAGGATTGATAAACTTCTTTGTCGTTTGCAGATCAGTGAAGTATTACACGAAGTAGTTCCCAGAGACGTCTTTGTGATAGTTCTGGAACAAGGGACTGGTTCACACGCTTCGTACCGTGTCATGGCTTCCATTCCAACACCTGATGGAAGATTAGTCCTCGCTCGTTGGAGACCTCTAGCAGTCTCAACCGCATGTTCCGCTGTTGTTACGGTCACTTCAGAAAAAGACCTGTTGTTTTTGCAAGATACGAGGAAGAACATGCTACCTGACAACAGTTTAGTTATTCTTACTAACTATCCTCCGTTAGACAGAATTACAGGTGAGTAGTTAGACAGAATTATTGCAGGCAGTGTTGGTAAAAGTAGCACGCATAATAAGGAATATTTCACAAAGTGTCATTTGTAATTAAATTACTTTGAAGATCAACCACCAAATATAAAATAAACTAAAAAGGAAATGAAAACAACTTATGTTTTTAGAATTGGTAAAGCGATGGCGGAAGGATACAAAAAGGAATAAGATCTTTGTGGCAATGATTGATCAAGACAATTCGCATGTTTGGCAAGACAAGTCCTTGCCGGAATTACACTTAGCATTCAATGTTTTGAAACAAGTAAGTTAAACTGGTTTAATGGCAAATATACTGATATACATAATTATGATGATACACCTCATTAATCTCATTATAATGAACTATTCTTTGATTTTTCAGGGTGTGTGGGGCGGCTACTATTTTGTGAGTAGCGCTGGACGTGTGAGCAACGATCCTAAGCCCGTAGCTCTACGTAGTGCCCAGATTGGTAACCTCAATTCCCTGCATTGGGTAGAGACCATTGCACCAGGACCGAAAGATATTGCAGTCTCTGTAAGTAATTCACTATAATCATCATAATTATTATGACAACATCACAAGGTATCTTTCGCCTTGTTTTCGGTTGTTCGTTACCATAGTATAATACTGTAGCGTCTGTCGCTCTCTTTGGTTCTTGCAATGTAATATGTAGTTGCAGTGCAGAGCGAATGATCTTAAGGTTATTGTTGACATCAAGTTGAAACAAACATTATTACCGAATCTAAGTAGGTATATTTATTTTGAGTACATGAATCGTGCTGATTCTTGCAGGTCCACTACGCTGGCTTGAACTTTTACGATGCAAAGAAAACTACTAACGAGATTTGCCTTAAACATGACGAGACTTCAGAATTATACGGAATGGACTTCAGTGGACTCACTGACAAGTAAATATTTATTTTAGCTATTTATAATCTGCTAATTAACGACGATGATACTTAATGAGGTCCATGAACGTTTGAGTGACTATATAGGCTCGCATGGGCTTGTGTAGCCAATCTTGAAGAACCTCGCGCACCACCTACGGTGTGGGGCAATCTTCGTCATATCTAAGTCCACATGTGGTTTGGGCACACAATTTAATGGCTGGTGAATATTCTAGCGGCGAACGTGTAATGGGTGTGATCCGCGGCGGCGCGGCGTCATCGCGCGTGGCGGCGGAGTCGTCGCTGCTGTGGCCGGTGCCAGCGCACTGGACTCTGGAGGACGCTGCGACTATACCGCTGCCCTATGCGCACGCCTTCTACTGCCTTGTGAGTTGTATACCCGAACTGAGAGCTATAACTAAAGCCCGAAATAAAAGACTCTCAATTACTATTAATCATCAGCCTGTTAGGGAACCCAAGTTAATTAAATGTCGGCTTCCTAAAATACACGCCACACAACTCTATCTCACGTAAGCCGCACCCATTGTTTATGTACTATCGTATCGTATAGTCTGCAAACAGATTTTTTGCTTTCTCTTGTCTCGCCACCGTTATCTATTACTGAATCATTGGTGTATGCCCGGTTTACATTGGTCAAGGTTAGTGGACAGTGGACAGTGGCGATACAAATATTTGAAAGCCAAGTTGACTCGTCACTGGCCGATCGGTTTACACCACTGTACTTTCCACTGTCCACGGTCCACCGTCCACTTTCCTTGACCAATGTAAACTGGCCCGTATCTATATTTCACAGGGAGTCAAGAACAAGCTACAGCGTGGCATGTCCATCCTGATACATGGCGCTGCAGGTGCCCTCGGACAAGCAGCGTTGTCCATTGCGCTTGCGCACGGCTGCCAGGTGTTCGCGACTGTCGGTGACATCAGGAAGAAACGATTCTTGAGGAAAATGTTCCCTAACTTACCAGGTTAACTTACTAGGTTTACTACACTAGAACTGTCCTCTCAGCACGATCTTTCCTGTCCCGCCTAGGTTAACTGGAAGATTATCTCTTTAGAGATGGCCTTTGCTTCAAATAATTTTTAAGATTTCCTTGTAAATTACCGTGCAATTAGAATATGAATGAGTTGACTCATATGATAACTGCACAACTCAAACTTAACTGACAGTTCAAGCTAACCAGTCATTTGAGTTACACTAACCTAGAGCAGCAAGATGTTTAATATATTTGATAGTAAACTATAAGTTCGCTGATGTTTGTTTAAAATAGTAAGTTTTGAAATTCGTTTAAATTTTCAGAGGACAACATCGGTAATTCGCGAGATGTCTCCTTTGGCGACATGGTACTGGGAGCTACTAAAGGAGAGGGATGTTCAATTATCATAAGCTGTGTCAAAGGATCGCTGAAAAACGTAAGACCCAACAAATCTAGTATAAATCTACTTTTTATTAGAGTTCAACTTACTTGTTTGGACTGTCTTAGATCAGGCTAAAATAATTGTTAAATTGCAGGTCACCCTCACTTGTTGTGCTACTTCCGGAGTGACCTTCGATACTCATCAGATACATTCCAAAGAAAACTATGCGTATGGAATGTACAACATGACGAGAACCAGATCCTATGTGTCATTAGATTTTTCTTCGATATTCACAGAGGAGAAATTCCAAGAAATGGAAGTAAGTGCTTTGACAAAACCACTTTTTCTAGACAAACATGCTTAGATCTAAATTATCTGCTTGCTTATTGTGCTTAACTCGATACCACGAAAACATTATGTTACTATTACGGCTGATCTAGATAAAGCCAAGATACACCAAGAAATGCCTAAGAGGTTTTTATTATAACAATTATTCGTTAACGATTAAGTACTCATAGGTTACTTTAATTCCAGCAACTGCAGCTCATGATAAGCGAGGGCATAGCCAAGGGCTACGTGCGTCCCCTCAGTCGTGTGGTGTACGCAGCTAATGAAGCTAACTGCGCCCTGCGCCTACTGGCTGCCAGCAGGCATCGGGGAAGAGCTCTGCTCAAAATCCATGGAGAAGCTCTACCTGCGACTCCCAGGTCCTCTAAAACTAAATTAGAATTTGTTTAAGACATCAATGCTGATCCGAGGCTCATATCTGGTCACTGTATTTGTGCAGAATTGCATATTCAAAGAGCTGATGGTATGAAGAGCAAGTAGTTTGCCAGGCGTTGCACTTGCAAACCTTACAGGGGTGGATCCAGGATTTCATTTTCATTTTCATGAGGTATTCTGACTTTGATAGGTTTAGACGGAGCTAGCGATAAATCACAAGAAAACAAAAAAATAAGTTTATATTCCCCATGGCTAGCAAGTCGAGCAAGGAGAACGTTACAAGAAATCCATAGAACAGCGTATGCCGGCTAGCATTTCTGTTTCTTCTGAGAATGTTTAAATTAAATTAAAAAGATGAGTCAAAAAATGGAATTCCTGGTATCCAAAAACGGCATCTTACCACAGATAATAACCCTGGATATTTAACTGAACGTGACGTTAGGGTTATTATGTGATTCTGCATCTGCACATCTAGACTGGTTGTCACCATCGAATAATAAAGTATATTATCTGAGTAAACTGTTACAGGCTGGCTATCCAACCGGAAAGTAGCCATCTCTTGCTGGCTGATTCTGCTGACAATGCAGTGGCTGTGCGAATGGTAGATCTGCTCATAGCTCGTGGAGCCACGAAAATTATTGCGCATCTACAGCAGGATCCAAACACCTTCCCTGATACCTATACTCAGATGAAAATCAAGTAAGTATTATCCAGTAAAATTTGATTGATGAAGCAAAACTTTGTACTTCATAACTTAAACATGCTTTTTACAGAATGTGGGAGAAATTTGGTGCAGAAGTCAAGGTGACAAGCGAAAATCTTGAAAAGACTGATAAAGTTGAGGCTCTGATGAAAGACTGCAACAAAATGGGACCTCTGGAAGGCATATATGCATTAGTTGCTGATGTTAATGCAGCAAGTGAAGCTAAAATGAGAGTGGCGTTGGAAAATCTCGACTTTGCTTCGAGGACCCTGTCGTCTTTAAAGTAAGTATTTTTTTAAAGATTGCTTTTTGTCCCACTTCTGGGCAAAGGCCTCCCCTTTATCTCCCCATTTTGCCTTAGCCCAGTCCGTCAAAAACCTGTGCATGTGATCCCACATCCTACATCCTCGCGGCCTTCCCCTACGTCAGTATCTATCGTTTGGCTGGCATCCCCGGGTGCAAGTGGTCATGTCGAAATACTTACTTACCTAATTAAATTTTGCTAAATCAAGGTTCACTATGTTTACAGATACTTTGCTGTCATCGGTAAGGGCACTAAGTTTGGAGTCGAGAACTGCATGAACCGAGTTCGGAATGGATTTCCTGCTATGGTGTTACAACTTCCTAATGTTGACAAGGTTTAAATTTTTTCTTTTATTTCACTGGATATATACTTTTAAATAGCTCCATTGCCAACCTGTTTTTGAGAAAGTCTGACGCTTTGTATTAACTCATCATCATCACTTATGATCTTTTCAGATATTTATTACAGCTGCTATAAATTCTGGGAGTCACATTTTCTCTTGTGACTGAACGGAATCTGCACTGCTTGTATTTAACTAGGTATTTAATTATTCCACAGTTCACCCAGTGCGCAGAAGTAGCAGATACTACCTTTGTAACTAAACCTTCGTTTGGGATTCGACGCGCCATATCTGCAATTGAGACTGCATTATGTTCATCACAGCCAATATCTTTAGCTTTTGCCGAAACTCTACCCGAAGAATCCCTACTTGAAGCAATTTCCAGAATTAGTGGTAAACTTTCTATATTTTTTTCTGAATATCTTCGTTACTTTCAATAAACGTCTTGTTAATTCTATATTATTTCCCCACAGGTGTTTTCATTGGCCCTAAATCTAAAGATGTCAGCTCATTAGAGCAATTAGGTTTTAGTCCTGAGAAATATGTCAAGTTCATTCGGATTCTTCAAAAGTTCAATGTCCATATTCCACAAGAGAAAGCATTACGAATGAATTTGGGAGAGTGAGTATAAAATATAGTAATAATAATAAAAAAGATTGAATTCCTCGTATCGATAGAATTATAATTATGCGCAATATTTCAGATTAAAGGCTACCCAAAAGAAGTTAGATGATATGAAGAACAAAGTAGTAACTGGGTTAGAAGTTTTTTATTCATGCGTCCACGAAAACGAACTGCTGGCAACTACTGATATCGTATTTATACCGACAGCAGCACAGAAATCTACTATGGTGAATTAAGTTTTAATTTAATTTTATTCTTGAGCATTTTCTTGTCCATTACCGGATGGACATATGCCTCGCCAATTCATGTAACCCGAGGGAGGCCATACTGATCCATGCCGGTTGTAGGGTAAGCTATACTTTTGATGCCATTTCGGACCATCGTACTTCCAGCCAGAAAGTTCTCTTTCCTATAATCGTACATAATTTGATATTTCTAGTCCCAGTCTTGGTAAGAACTTGTGTGATATGGTTTAACTTTTTACAGCGCGATGACGAATTCGACTGCAACGCTACGTACCTGGTGATGGTCCCTGGCATGGATGGTCATCACGGTAAATTCGAGCTGCTCTGTGAAAGACTCAAGCTACCTGTGGCAGTGTTGCAGCCAGGTCTCGACCATCCTCACGAGACTGTGAGCCACATGGCAGAAAGAATGGTTAAGGTACGCAGAATATTATCTTAACGACCAGTTTAGTGAACCAACCTTTGATTGGATTTAATTAATAATTATTTTATTCTACAGGTTATGCTAAATAAAATCAAACCCAAACAGAACTTTTATTTGATGGGCTACTCGTTTGGGGTCCTTGTTGCTCTTGAAATGACAATAATACTGGAAGAGCGTGGTGAGTAAACTTATAATTTAAAACAAACATTGGCTCATTCTTCATACCAAATGTATCTGGAGCCACCACTGCGTGTGTCTATTTGATTTGAATTTATCCATAGTCGTAATACGAGCCAGCTCTCAACATGTGTTGTGGTCCGTCTGCCAAACGTTTGCCATCATGCTGCCTCTTTTTGTGAGGTAGGGCTAGACGTCTTCGGTACCCAATGTTGTAGTTATTGAGCTCTTGTACTTGTATTTTCAGGTCTGACAGGGGTAGTTTTCTGCGTGGATGCCAGCCCGGATACTTTTCCGTCCGCGCTAGAGTCGTTGCTGGGCTCATCGACGGGACTGCAGGATGCGGTCGTCCAACACATGTACTCCCTGATGGTTGGCGACTCCTCCCAACAACTGGCTGATGAGCTGCGTGTTTCAAACACTTGGCAGGACAAAGTCGATGCAGGGATCAAAGCACTTCGGGCTAAAGTGCCTCATTCGGTGCAGTACGCCCGACTGATGATCGAAGCTGCGTACGCCAGGATCGAGCAAGCTCGGCTGTACGATGTGAAGAAGGTCCGAGCTAGGCCTCTGAGCTCGCAGCTAGTAGTGCTTCGCTCGCGTCACCAGCCTTCTGGAGTGCCGTCTGATCTTGGCTTGTCTCGGTACACCCGACGCGTGCCTCACGTCTACGAGTTGGCTGAGGACCACGCGCATGCGCTGGAGGACTTGCGCTGTGCCAATATAGTCAACAGACACCTGGACCAGAGTATCCTGGATGCCTTCCATAACAAGAATCTGTGCGTCACTTACTTGCTCAATGCTTCTACTTACACGCAGTTCTCCGCTGACTACGATTAGTCACCACGCAGTGATGCGACCCCTTCTGGTGTTTCGAATGTGATTACTTTCGATTATTTTGTTATAAATATGTTGGTAAATAATATACGATTTTGGATTGATTTGATTTTTGTTGAACTTTTACTACACTATTCATATCAATATAAGTACTTAGACCTAATGTAATGAACTGTCTTAAATTAGGAGAGTTTACTTGCTATAATTAGTTTGATTTTTCACAAATCATTCTTCACAATTCATGCAATCCATAAAGTTGCCAGTACAAGTTTCATCCATACGCCTCAGATTTTGATTTGATACAACATCAACAAGACAGCGTCGAGTGGCTGAGGCAAAGTTATGCCAGGTTTAGCTAGTTAGTTTGCGCCGTGACAGGGGGCTAGCCCATCCCCACTATTCATGGAGATATGAAGGTCTCCTCACGGTGTTTTCGTTCACCGTTAGAGTTTGAATTTAAGCACGCCAACTTAATCTTGACTTATACCCTATCCAACATAGGATGATCTCTCACAGCTTGTCACTGACTTTACTAGGCATGGGGATAATGTCGATACATAGTATCGATATTCTAACTAAAGTTTCTGAATGTATCTAGCAAATGAAACAAAAGAATGTTGTAACATGTTTTTATTCTTATTAAATCGATTCACAACCCAAATCACCATCATCAAAGTCTGATTCGGACTCGCTGGAGCAGTCTTGTAGATTTATAATCAGTTCCTGGGTAGATTGGTCGAATCGTACGTCACGCTCCCAATCTTCATCCATAATTTTCTTGTTCTGTCGATGTCTTTCAATATTCTATTATATGTTTCGAGTCAAGATCGATAACTTGTCTTACGATAAGTGTAGCACGTCACTTTTTGCCAATAAAGTATGTTAATTGTCTCTATACATTTTACCGTCCAAAAATACGATACTTCATAGGCGTGTTTTGACACTGACAGCTGTCAGAGATAATCCTATGTTGGATAGGGTATAATGACTCCTTCCAGCTCCTTCCATAAAAATTTGAAAGCTGGATCCATCCCTGGTCACACCTTAGCCCACATTTTAATTTGATGCAAATGTCATGTTGTATTTAAACACTATTTAAATTTCCTACAGTTCTACATGCTAACCTTTAAACCCTTGATAGGTTAAATTGTTTTATTGCATACAAATACAAATTGCATTAAATTAATAAATACTAACTTTATCTACTACATAACTTGAGGCAGAGACTTCGCAGCCATTTCAGTAGGACCGTAGTAATTGGCATATTTTTTAGGGTAACCTAAATTTATATACAACGTGTAAATGAATTAACGCAAAATCAGAAATTACTTTTTTAGAATAGAATAGGATAGAAAATAATTATATTTTACAATGCAAATAAAATAATAAGGTAACCAAGGACATGAGCGTAGGACGTGAAAAAGGCTAATATAATACAATTTGAATGTGTCCGTCGAATGTGCTGTCTTGATGATATTTTCTCTCTATTTTCTTCTACCGCCGCAGGCACACCGGGGCGGGCGCAAGGAGGCCGTGACAGACATCATTCTGAGCAACTTCCATTATGAAACCGATTTGATCAGAGCAACTTGAGTTTTCACTTCCCAGTACATTTTGTCCTGAGTGGATCAGCTGATTTGTATGGAGAAGTGAAAGGTTGCTTTTTGTGAATTTGTTTGTAGATTTAGGTAATAGAAATCAGCAAGCAAGTTTGATCATAGTCAAATTCACGGAGCCAACCTTTCAATTCAATTCAATTCAAAATATTTATTTCAGATAGCATACATTTTGACACATATACATCCATAGGTAGATATTTATTTTATCATTATAAAAAAGTTTAAAATTAAACTAAATACATCATCCATCATACTTGAATAATAAATAACACCCACACTCACACCCTGCTCACACAGTCACACACACCCTCTCACACACACAAAACACCGTCCTAAAATATAATTATAATTTATGGTTTGTTACTGCGAAGATGCACATCCATCCAGTACTTCAACATAGGGCTGTCCACCTTCCCAGCCAGAGTGCTGAGGATAGGGTTGGAGCTGCCGAAAAAGCGGTTTCTTAACGAGGCAATCCTCTTTCTCATTATTGCAAAGAAATCGTCAATCCTAGCCTTTAATTTTACTTTTTACAATATAATTGTTCAACTTTTTTATTAACCAACTTCACAAAAATGGGAGGTTTACAATTCATCGGGTTTTTTTTTATGTATGACACCGATTGCGCCTAGACGGATGGACCGATTTGGAAAATTATTTTTTTGTTTGAAAGGGTTTACCTTCCAATTGGTTCCATTGACACCAGGTCAGGATCTGATGATGGGATCCTGGAGAAATCGAGGGAACTCTTCAAATATTATAGGCAGACCTATAATGATTTTTGTGCTTTTCATAATAACTCGTGCAGTGATGGTAAGCATAATATTGTGATGCGGA
This sequence comes from Argyresthia albistria, assembly GCA_963457715.1. Classification (NCBI taxonomy): domain Eukaryota; kingdom Metazoa; phylum Arthropoda; class Insecta; order Lepidoptera; family Argyresthiidae; genus Argyresthia; species Argyresthia albistria. Next base: position 3,108,100 of record OY735274.1, on the reverse strand, counting down.
ACTGATGATGAAGACCAAGGGGGGGGGATAGGGGGTTACAGTTTGTATTAAACTCAAAAGCACTTGACATTTGGTTTCTAATCAAATAGGGTTTGTGGAAGTCGGTTTCTTTTTAGGGTACCGTACCCGAAGGGTGCCAAACGGGACCCTATTACTGAGACTTCGCTGTCCGTCTGTCCGTCCGTCCGTCCGTCCGTCCTGTCTGTCACCGGGTCTGCACGAACCGTAATAGCTAGAAAGCTGAAATTTTCACAGAATGTGTATATCTGTTGCCGCACCAACCACAAATACTGAAATACGAGAGATATTACAAATTAAAGGGGGCCCCGATACAAGAGACATGTTTAGATACACTTACGCATTTCAAAATGGAGATCTTGACTGAAACTGTTTATTTATTGTCATAGCAACCATGTCATAGACACATATACTACACATTTAAATATGATAGCATATTTCGCGTCAACCCACATGGTTGTGGTAGCTCAGCCGTTATGATGTAGACTCTCAATCCGGAGGTCGTCGGTTCAAATCTCGTGAAGGCATAAACTTTTTAAATTTTCTTTTTGTTTATTTTTTATTGTATAGAGTGCTTATGATTTGTTGTACGATGGTACGGTACCCTTCGTGTGCGATACCGACCCGCACTTAACCGATTTTTTTAAGTTTTACTTTTTGTTTCAATTATTAGATTTTTTTTTTGGGGAAAGTTGTTTGGTACCATCCCCGAAAGGAACAAAGTTGTTTTTGTTGTTGTCCCACACATCATATTTTAGTGCGTCACGTTGTTAACCCGGGCGCCCTTCAAAGGGCATGTAACATTTTGATATGGAGCTGAGCATAACTACCGCCTGCCACCTTGAAAAAATCATAAACACCGCCACTCACGAAACTGATGTCAATCAATAGTAAAATGCATTAGAAAAACAAATTATTCTTTGTCAAATTCCCGTAACATGTATACTGTCGGAGCTGGACGAGGTGGAAAAAAATCACAATTCACAATTCTTTATTGCACACAATAATTTATACGGTTACATTAATAGAAAGCACATGCACGAAGGCGAGCTTATCTCTAAAAAGAGATTTCTTCCAGCAAACCAAGCGTAAAAGGAAAATCTGTGGGCCCGGAGGGAAACTACCTTAAAAACTTAAGATAGCTAATTCTGTAGGATAAATTATTTTATTAAAAAAAAAAGCTGCTTTCAAGGATTTTCTATAGTTGCTTGTCTCACCCGGAAATCGGACCGACAAAAAATTCGAAAAATAAACACTTGCTACTATTTAGGGTACCGTACCCGAAGAGTGCCAAACGGGACCCTATTACTAAGGCCACGCTGTCCGTCTGTCTGTCTGTCCGTCAGCGGGTAATAAAGCACGAACCGTAATAGCTAGAAAGTTGAAATTTTCACAGAATGTGTATATCTGTTTCCGCAACAACAATAAATACTGAAATATGAGAGATATTACAAATTACAGGGGGTCCGCATACAAGAGACGTGTTTTTTATTTTCTTTTTGTTTTTGTTTTATTGTTTTGTGTTGTACTATAGTACGGTACCCTTCTTGCGCGATTCCGACTCGCACTTGACCGATTATTTATACTAGTTGATGCAGTGAACGACAAAGATTACATTCCTCCAAAAAACATTAGGCCTTACACTCGAGTCTTTATTTTTTATTTTTAGAAGATTCCATTTCCGGGTGAAACAAGCAATTTTTAGAAAATCCTTGCATGTAGTTATTTTTTAGGGTTCCGTACCCGAAGGGTGACAAACGGGACCCTATTACTGAGACTTCGCTGTCCGTCTGTCCGTCCGTCCGTCCGTCCGTCCGTCCGTCCGTCTGTCACCAGGCTGTATCTCATGAACCGTGGTAGCTAGACAGTTGAAATTTTCATAGATGATGTATTTCTGTTGCCGCTATAACAACAAGACTAAAAATCAAAAGAAATTAAGGGGGGCTCCCATACAACAAACGTGATTTTTTTGCTCATTTTTGCTCGATATTGATAATGGTAGCAGGTAGAGGCTTAAAATGTTCACAATATATTGAGTATATTATTTACTTAAAAAATAAATAATTAAATTAAAATTAAATTAATATTTAGGGGGGCTCCCATACATTTTTTTTGCGGTTTTTTATAGATAATGGCACGGAACCCTTCGTGCGCGAGTCCGACTCGCACTTGGCCGGTTATTTTTTATTTTTATTATATAAAATAATGTTGCTTTTAAACAAAGTTAGCTATCTTAAGGTTTTAAGGTAGCTTCCCTCCAGGGCCCATAGATTTTTTCCACCTCGTCTAGCTCCGAACGTATACATGTTACGGCAATTTGACAAAGAATAATTTGTGTTTCTAATGCGTTTTACTATCGATTGACACCAGTTTCATGAGTAGCGGAGAATTTATGCTTTTTTCAGGGTGGCGGACGGTAGGTATTCCAATAACGTTACATGCCCTTTCTGTTATGTACATGTACCACTTACACCCTGATTCAAATGACACGTGCATAATATGCAAATACGAATGTCGTAGTTATAAATTATACCTTTGTATAAAAAGTGCTTCTATAAAATAAACAAGTTAGTCCGATTGCAGTGCTAAACTGTATAAGACCCATTGTAATTACTTCAGAAAGTTCATTTGTCCAGTGTTGAAGTTGAAAAGAGTCATCTGCTGTAAGTGCGAACTGGAACAGATTTTATTCGGTAATTCTATGTTTTGACTTCTCCGTACATTTCGTTCACACTTTGTGGCCACTGTTGTGACTTTGTGATAAAGGGAGTTTCTTCCAAAAAAATATTTAAAAAAATAGCAAGAAGATAAGACACTTTTTTTCTCCTATGAGGGTGAAAAGAGCTCGTGATTTTGAGTGGAAATGATTTTAAAATTACAGAAACTAAGACATTAAAAAAGGGCAAAAAAATTAAACGCTCATGTGCGTGCGAGCAACTAGGACTCGCGCATCGTAACTGGTGCAAATAGGTATCTATATAAACATAACAGTCATCCATGTAAACCAAATTACGTATTTTCGCAGAGACCGAAATTTACAGTTTTCAGATTTTTCCCTTTACTTACTTCTGCTATATGAATTTTCTTTGTGCCTTTCATGATTGTAAGTCAACGGGAAGTACTCTATAAGATTTGAGTCCTTTGCGATTACTATAAAAAAAAAAATACAGCATAAACTATCGTAGCATTTGATTGCTTGCTGTTCACAGCTAAAAGGGACTACAGACTTGAGCAATTGATAAAAATTTCAGCTTTATAGCTCCACGCGTTCCTGATCATAAAAAGGTCTTGACAGACGGACGCACGCACGTTCTGTCTTTCTGCAAAACTTTTAATTTGGTTTACATGGATGAGATAATGCTTTTTATGTAGAAACCTCATTACACAAGTTACGAGATAATAGTCTACAAGTGTGATCGCAACCCTTGGTTTGCGATTCCTACTCACACTTGACCGTTAATTTTTCCTACCTACCCTTCATGATCAGCCATGAGGCAAGGCAACGCCACTCACCTCGTGTCGCGTATAAATGTAAAATTTCGCGACATTGACGTATTTCTCCATACTTGCGAGCATTGATTTTGACATTAAATTGTGACAAAATGCGCGACTGAGGTGAGTGGCGTGCCTCATGGTAGCCCTGCAGGTCTCTCCTGGTAGGTACCCGCTTGACGATAAGTTTTGGAACATCCTGTGCTAAGATCATCATCTAGATTCTAGAACAATAAAAAAAAACAATCATCAATCAGTCATCCATCCATCGTTTTTACAGAAAATGGCGCCACTCCCCGAGGAGCCTAGTTTGTTCGGCGCGTGCCCGCACAGCGGCGATGACGTCGTCATCTCCGGCATGTCGGGGGCTTACCCCTCCAGCTACAGCGTGAGGGACCTCTCCGACATACTGTATAATAAGGTGAGTTGTCATAATGACGATGTCAATGATGGTGACAACGATGAAGGAAAATCATGATCATGAGATTGTACATGAAATTTAAGGCAATAAACTGAATACTGAATGAATCGTTCATCATAATCATCGCCATCGTTAGTATCGTGTAAAGTGTAATGCCTAGCCAAAGTCCGAACTGCGTTAAATCTTAGTTACGACATTCACCGTGTATTTCAAGTAAATCACGATCTTCGATTTACACGGTACGCTTAGTATGCTACGCTCGAGAAAGGCCCTTGTCTATACACAAATGTCATTTTCCATGTCGAGCCCGAGATGTCTCGACGTGTCTCGCTCTTGAAGCGACGCGGGAGTGGGAGACGGACGACCACATTTATAGACATGGCACGTACTTGTAAGTCTCTCTCTCGATGTCGAGAGAGAGTAAAAAATAAACGAAGATCACAAAATTTTCGGACTTTTACCATATCTAGTTGGTAAATCTTAGGTTTTACCGGTAAAGCTTAGGATTTATCGTAGAGCTTTTACAGTAGCATAATGTACTCCTTTGACCAGTATCCTAGAATCGTAAATACAGTTTCGTACCTATATTTTCTTGGTTTTCGAAAGGAGGAGGGAAAGTTTTGACGACCTCTGTGGCGCAGAGGTTGCACATGCGAGAGGTCCCGGGTTCGAATCCTAGCTGAAAAGCAAAAAAAACAAACCCCCAGGTCTTGAATGTTTACATGTTTTGATGTCGCTGTTTCTGGTTCCCACGACACAGGGTATCGTGGGGCCAGAAGCAATGTATGTGGGTGTATGTAAATTTATGTTTATGTTTACGTTGAAAGGGAAATACCTACCAGCAGCTTATAAAAATCCGCTACCACTAACGAAATCTCTCTTGCTCTCTCTTTAGAGATAAGCTCGCCTTTGTACATACCTTTTTGTAAATGTTACGTGTTTTTTTATGTTTTGTGCAATAAAGTAAAAATGAAATGAAATGAAATCCTCTCTGCTCTTTGGTCTAGGTGAACCCCATCAATACCAACAATGCACGGTGGGACTACACTCACCCAGAACTGCCGCAGGCCCTCGGAAAGATTCCGGAGCTGTATACATTCGACGCTCAGTTCTTTAAGGTCCACTACCGTCTGGGGAACAACATGGACCCCATGTCGAGGAAACTGCTGGAACAGACGTATGCCGCGGTTTATGATGCTGGTGAGTGGCAGAGTGTGATAGACAGAAACAAATTGTGTGTCAAGTTTTTTCACCTTATGGGGTAACTGAAGCAATCGTGGCTGCAAAACATGTCAAATTATACAGCGTCGCCGTGAACAAAAGATATCCTTTGGTAGATTTGATTTGTAGGTTCAAAGGATGGGTTGAAGAAGGAGAGCTACCTGAATTTTTGATTCAGGTGAAAGAGGGGGAGGAGGTAGAGTTGAATATTGACTAAGTATTGCTGTACGATAGTTGATAAAACTAAGATTTGTTGTAAGTCTTCATTTATTCACAGGTTACAGTCCCAAACAACTATCGGGTAAAAGAGTGGGAGTCTACATCGGCTCATGTTTCAGCGAAACTGAAAAAGCCTGCTTCTACGTGTCCAGTATCCGAAATGGTCTTGGAATTACTGGGTAAGCAAATGCAGAGGTATTTTTTTTTTAACAGTCAGTGACACAGACCAAGTAAGCTGGAACTTCATCTGAAATATAACAAATACAAATACAATAACAAATCTGTTTATTTTGCGTAGATATGGTTAAGTACATAGTAGGTGGTAACATAACAAAAAAAAACAGATGAAAACGGTCAAAAACCCATCTGCTTTCCGTCAGTTAGATGTTCACGCAATCCGCACCATCGATTTGAATGTCCGAGTATGCGTAACTATGTTCTTAGGATATGCAATTTTTTGTCGATCAGGTGCAGCAAAGCCATGTTTGCCAATCGCATCTCGTACTGGTTGAACCTCAAGGGCCCGTCGTTGTCCATCGACGCGGCATGTGCCAGCTCCGCGATGGCCCTGGAGCGAGCATACGAGGCCATCAGTCGAGGCGACTGCGAGGCTGCCATCGTCGGCGGGGCCAATATCTGCCTGCACCCTCAATCTGCTGTGCATTATGGAAGGTACGTGAAAACTTACTTATCTAGGCACGTACCTATATCTATATATAACTCGACTTGAAGAAGACCAAGCAAACGTATTGTAACGTACTCCCCACCATGGACTGATGTCCTGATAAAGGTGGCAGCTGGTACCTGGGATAAGAAAGACGGAGGACCGCAAACCAAGTCGCACAGAGCAGGAGGCCTGTACGTGTTCATATACTTACCTAGGTAATTGACAGATAAGAGCAGTGTTACATGTTAACCATTTCAGGATCATGACTCTTTGCATGGACGGGAAAACAAAGACATTCGACAAAAAAGCTGATGGATGCGCTAGAGGCGAAGCTATCAACATCCTCTTCTTGCAAAGATCTAATTCTGCTAAAAGGTACCTACTAATAAAGTCTATAATAATAAACTCTTATAAGTTAATTTGAATAAGCAAAAGTAATAATGTCGTGAGTTTTTTCAGAATCTACGCAACAGTATGCCATGTAAAAAGCAAATTCGAACCAATACATGGTGAAATCGGACAAAAGTATGGTCCCTACCGTGATGAAAACCAATTGGCTAGTTTCATAAAAAAATTCTACGAAGTAGCGAAAGTACCACCCAGCGCTGTTGAGTATATTGAAACCTTTGGGTCAGCTGTTCCAGAAGCTGACAAAAGTGAGCTCGAAGCTTTAAGCAAAGTTTTTTGCAAAGACAGAATCAATCCGCTCTTAGTGGGAAGTGTCATGTCTAATATTGGCTACTCAGAAGCAGCCTCTACAATCACGGCTATAACAAAGGTGAGCATTGACCTCCTATCTATCTTATTCTTCCAGGTTATCAAAATACCGTATCTTATTATCACTGTATTTTCAGTTATCACACAAATTTTCACTGAGCATGATCATGAAATTATCGACGTTAAAGTTAAATTTTGTCCTCCCAGGTGCTACTCAGTTATCACAATGGCAGCATACCCGCTAACCTGCACTGTGAAAACCCTCGTGATGACGTGGTGGCCCTCCGTGACGGAAGCATGAAGGTCGTCACTGAGCACCAGCCGTTCCAGCGGACCTATGCCGGGGTCAACTGTATGTCTGTTACGGGCTTAAATCTGCATATACTGCTGCACGGACACTACAAACCAAAGGTGTCGAAACACCTATTCCAATATATGTATCTACCACATCGTTCTCTCTAGAAATATTTAGGTAATAACATGTTGTTGTCAACAGGATCTGACTAACTATCGGGCAACTATCCCACATCTAGTGACGATATCCGGAAGACAAGAGTCTGGTGTTGTAAAAATCTTAAACGATATGAAAACGCGCACTATCGACCCTGAAGAGATCGCTCTGTTCCACAGCATCCATGAGGAGAACATCTCAGGGCATCTGGGAAGAGGATTTACCATACTCGGTAATTTTTCCAATGCATTTAAGATATCAGGAATCAGGACCAAGGTTGCTAGTATTCTATATTTGAATATTATGTTTACAGGTACCAACGAAGAAAACAAAACAGTGAGTTTGGTAGAGAAAGTGGAATATTTCGATGATGCTCAGCATCCTCTATGGTTCGTGTACAGCGGAATGGGCTCTCAGTGGGCAACCATGGGGGCACAACTTATGCGTATACCAGTATTTGCAGCTGCTATCGAACGGTACGTAATTAGGTTATCGATTCTAAATGTTATGTTTTCCTGGTCTTTTTTAAAGTTATTATTATCTGCAGCTGCCGAAAAGTCCTGGAACCCAAGGGAGTCAATATTGTCCACATCATCACATCACCGGACAAGAAGATCTTTGACAATATCTTGAATTCTTTCGTGGGTATCGCTGCTTGCCAGATCGGCTTGACAGATGTGCTTCGCGAGTTGGGTTTAGTGCCTGATAAGATTATTGGTAAGTGAAACATGTTTATCAGGTTTATTTTACATCAACGCAATCCATATTATGACAAACATTGAACCAAATAGTAACGAATCTTTTGATTGTTTCTTAGGCCATAGTGTCGGAGAACTGGGATGCGCATACGCTGATGGTTGCTTCACAGCAGAGGAAATGATCTTAGCTGCATACAGCCGTGGTTTGGTGTCGGTACAGACGCCATTCATTCATGGATCCATGGCTGCTGTTGGAGTAGGATACGAGCAGGTTCGTTTTAAACGTTTTGAGTCCCGTGCGATTAGTATGAAAATCCAAAGACAGATGGACAATGAAGTGATCCTATGAGGGTTCCTTTTTTTAAGGATCGGACCCCTAAAAATTACGAACTACCAATCAAATCAAGTTAACATTCCATTATTCAACAGGTTAAGTCAATGTGCCCTCCAGAAATTGAAGTAGCTTGCCACAACAGCTCTGAATCCAGCACAATCTCAGGACCTTCTGATATAATGAAGGAGTTTGTAGCCGAGCTTACTGCTAAAGGAATCTTCGCTAAAGAGGTACCTTGCTCTAATATAGCGTACCACTCGCGGTATATCAAGAAAGCTGGTAAGTTGCAATGAAACGTTAAAAATATAAATTTGATTTTGTTCGACTGATTAATTTTGTTACCTTAATTACGACAGGACCAGATCTTCTAAAATTATTGAAAGAAGTGATCAAATCTCCCAAAGCTCGCAGTGATCGCTGGCTTTCCACATCAGTACCGCAAGATAAATGGGACACTTCTGCCGCTAAATACTCATCTGCTGAATATCATACCAACAACCTCCTGGTAAGAACATTAAAAGATTTAATTGAAACTGTTTAGACAATAATAATGAGTTGGAGTGTCTTTTAAATAAATAAAGAAACGTGTTCTTATTTAACCCCCACTATTTGATGTTAGTAGTGTTCAACTTTCCATTTCCTATTCATCGTCGTTTATTCGTGAATCCGATGTCCAAGTAATTTTAAGTTAGAACATCTCACTTCACTGCTTAATCCTCAATGTTCAGAATCCAGTGCTGTTCGAAGAAACTTCATCATTAGTGCCTGCGACAGCAGTGCTGATTGAGGTGGCCCCTCATGGTCTGCTGCAAGCCATCCTCAAGAGATCTCTTCCAGCATCTTGTGTCAACGTGCCGCTCACCAGGCGAGGACATGCTGACAACGCAGTTTTCCTCCTAGAAGCTATCGGCAAGTAAGTGCAACCAAAATTCTCAGCTCCAGATTACATCATCTTTGTTCCTTCAGCTGAATCATTGTTATTCTTTTACAGACTTTATCTGCAAGGATATAATCCAAAGCTGCAGTCTTTGTACCCTAAAGTGGAATTTCCTGTGTCGACAGGAACGCCTCTACTCTCCCATCATGTTGAGTGGGCTCACGCCGAGAAATGGTATCATGTAAAGCATTAAATTACTATTTTAGCTTTTTCGAATATTTCAGCTTCTTACAGTATTATCTATTTTCAGGTCTCTAGCTCTCTATGTAGCTGCTCACAGGAAGATAGCAGCTTCTACCAACTTTATTGTGTCCCTCCATGATGACGAACATAGTCACTTGAGAGGAAATGTCCATGAAAGTTAGTAACTACATACATATTGTACAAATGTGTGCATCGGCTGTGAGTCAAACCGTTTTGTACTGACTTTTTTTTCTTCAGATGACACCTTGTACCCGTTCAGTGGTGCTCTAGTGTGCGTGTGGGACACTCTTGCGATGATGTCGGGAGTGACCCGGCGTGGCCTCTCCGTACGGTTTCAGAATGTTCACCTTCATGTCCAGCCACGATTGTATGAAGACCAGGTCTTGAGGCTGTGCGTACAGCTGCACAAAGGAAATGGATATTTTGAGGTAAGTAACTAACGAAAGAGCGAGTTAACACGGCATGGCACCAAAAATATACATACTGGGTTACTGGTAAATCGACCTACATACGTTGGGAGATGCTAGCATGGATCAAAACGAACCATTGTTACTACTTGTAACATTTAGGGTAGGGTGTTTCAGAAACGTAGTGTACGTGTTCTTTGCGCTCTGTTCTGTCTGTGCGTCTGTCCGTCTGTCCGTCTATCCGTCTGTCCGTCTGTCCGTCTGTCCGTTTGTCCGTCTGTCCGTCTGTCCGTCTGTCCGTCTGTCCGTCTGTCCGTCTGTCCGTCTGTCCGTCTGTCCGTCTGTCCGCCTGTCCGTCTGTCCGTCTGTCCGCCTGTACGTCTGTCCGCCTGCCCGCCTGTCCGTCTCTCCGTCTATCCATCTGTCCGTCTGTCCGTCTGTCCGTCCGTCCGTCTGTCCGTCTGTCCGTATGTCCGTCTATCCGTCTGTCCGTCTGTCCGTCTGTCCGTCTGTCCGTCTGTCCGTCTGTCCGTCTGTCCGTCTGTCCGTCTGTCCGTCTGTCCGTCTGTCCGTCTGTCCGTCTGTCCGTCTGTCCGTCTGTCCGTCTGTCACCAGGCTGTATCTCATGAACCGTGATAGCTAGACAGTTGAAATTTTCACAGATGATGTGTTTCTGTTGCCGCTACTAGAACAAGTACTAAAAACAGATTATATAAAAGGGGGCTCCCTTACAATAGACATGATTTCTTTGCCGCTTTTACAGATAATGGTACGAAACCCTTCGTAAGTCCGACACGCACTTGGCCGATTCTCTGTCTATTACCCTTAACCTTTACTTATGACAAAAAAAAACTGTGTAAAAAAGAAGTATCAAAAAATTAATTCCAGGTTACAAGTGACAATCTTACTATCGCCAGTGGGTACATTCACGCTGAACCCGTCACTGGTACAACGTTGTTCATCATCAAGCCGGACGTATCTCAACAAGATGGCTTGGTTTTCTCATCAAAGGATATTTACAAGATTTTCCATGAACGAGGTTCTTATTATAAGTAAGTGTTGTGGGGTAGCCTTGGTGTCCTTGACCCTTTCCAGATTTGTGTTTTTGTGTCCTCGTGAAGGATGCTGGGAGCTCTTCAATAATACGTTTATTTAAGGCAACGAAAGTAAATTATATTGTTAAAATAGTAGATATGTACATTGAAAAACAAGATAGGTAGGTACAAGAGCAAGTACGTGCTGTGCTGTATATCAGTCTGCACCGCGGAATGGAGTGACGTGGCCGGCCGACCAGTGTTGCCAACCGTTTTTCATCGCCGCCGCTAGGAGGCGCCTCTGTAGCAGGGTACGTTCGTGGACATGCCCCCAGCCTTGGAATAGCAGGTTCCAAGAGGATGAAGCGTTGTTGGTAGGGCTCTCGTCTTCTTTCTTCATTGTGGTGGTGATGATGTGACGTCTTTGTCGTCATGGGGTAGAAGAGGACATATTTTTGAGAATGACCTCTGGATAATACCTGTCGCAGTCCGAATATTCGCGACTCGTGAAACACCGTCCTTGCCAGTAAAAGTATGAACCACCCTTCCTAGTTTCCATTGCAGGGGTGGCAGATTATCCTCTTTGATCAGGACCAGAGTGTTTACAGCCAGTGTATCTTTATTAGCTTGCCATTTTGTCCTCTTCTGCAGTTCGGATATATATTCCTTTGACCAGCGTTGCCAAAAATCCTGTCGCATCTTCTCCACTCGTTCGTAGCGGTCCAGCCGGTGAATAGGAGTCGTGGTCAGGTCCAGGCAGGCGGGCGCGGTCATCGACCTTCCGATTAGGAAGTGTGAGGGGCTGAGAGGAAGCAAGTCATTTGGATCTGTGGACATGGGGTACATTGGTCGGGAGTTTAGGACGGCTTCTATTTGTGCCAAAACCGTGCTAAACTCCTCATAAGTTAAATTACTGTTCCCGACGACACGATGGACATGGAATTTCGAAGACTTGACTCCAGCCTCCCACAATCCACCCATATGGGGAGAATACGGAGGAATAAATGTGAATTTAATTGATTGATTTGAAGTGAAATTTAGAATATCATTTTTACTGTTATCTAAAAAATGTGAAAATTCTCTAGCAGCTCCAACAAAGTTTTTCCCATTATCGGAAAATATCACAGAGGGTTTACCTCGTCGAGAGATGAATCTTTTCAGTGTGAGTATGTATGCATCAGTAGTAAGACTAGTGACCAATTCTAAATGTATAGCACGCGTAGAAAAGCATATGAAAAGACAAACATAACATTTCTCTAATTTAGCGCCTCTGCCTTTACGATTTAAAATGAACAACGGGCCAAAATAATCAACTCCGCATTTGGAAAATGCAAAACCTTCTTCGATTCTCTCGGAAGGTAAGTTGCCCATCTGTATTTGCAAAGTATCTGCCTTCATGCGCACGCACTTAACACACCGGTGAACTGTCTGCCTAGCGAGGTCGCGACCCCGCAGCGGCCACCAGCGCTCGCGAGCCGCGGCCAGCAGCAGCTGGGGGCCGCCGTGGAGCAACACACCGTGCAGATGCTGGAAAATAAGCTGTGTCAATCTATGTTTGGAACAAAGCAATACAGGATGCTTCTTTTCGAATGTGAACGTTTTTGAATTATTTAGTCTGCCTCCTACTCGAATTAAATCAAAATCATCAATAAAAAGGTTAAGACTGGACAGGTTACGTGATTTAACTAAGCGTTTATTTTTTAAATCAGTGTAAATCTGAGGGAATGATTGTTGCTGCGCAATTCTAGATAAAACATTACTAGAATTATTCAGTTCTTCAACTGAAAGTGTGTCTGTGTGACGTTGTGGTTTATTTTTGTTGCGTGAATTAGAAATAAAACGCAAAATGTAAGCAGTTACTCGCTGCATGCGAATAAAAGACGAAAAACGTTCGAATGGAAATAATTCTGACTGAGTATGAGAGTGCATTACGGTTTTAGAGGTTTTTAATTCTGGCAACTCATTTAGATTAAGGTTTGGACCACTGTCTGTTGTCCATTCCTGGCTGGGCCTACCTAAGAAGGATGGTCCTTGCCACCAATCCTCGCACGAGTGTAACAAGTCCAAGTCGACGCCTCGCGACACCATATCAGCAGGGTTTTGTTTACCTGGTATGTGAAACCACGGTAAATCACCAGTCAATTCACCAATCTCAACCACTCGACGCTGAACAAAGGCTTGCAACATACTAGGTGACATTTTTATCCATCCCAGCACGATAGTCGAATCCGACCAGAAATACACCTTGTCAAACGTTAATCGCAACGAATTAACTATTTTTGCGTATAATTTCGCGCCTACCAATGCACCACATAACTCTAAGCGCGGCACAGTAACCGGTTTTACTGGAGCGACCTTACCTTTAGCGCAAAGTAGCTTGACTGATATCAAAGAATACTCATCTATATAGCTACGCACATAGGCACAGGCACCGTATGCGCTCATAGATGCGTCCGTGAATATGTGTAATTCCGTTCGTTGTGTGTTTTCTATAATAACATGACGCGGAATACGTAATGTTTGCAAATAGTGTAATTTACTTAGGAAAGTCTGCCATAATGACAGAATATGACTAGGGACGGGATCGTCCCAGTCTAGTTTAGACAACCATAATTTTTGTAACAAAATCTTTATTGTCATTACAGTTGGTGCTAATAATCCCAACGGGTCATAAACCTGGGAAATAATGGATAGAATCGTGCGTTTAGTCGCTTGTGTTACACTTTGTGAACATTGTGTGCTAAAATGTAATTCATCGGAATCAAAAAACCACCCCAAACCTAAGGTTTTTGTTTGGCAATTTTCTCCCATTGCTAATTCTTTGGAGGAAAACGGCAATTGTGATTTTAATTCTGGAGAATTTACAATCCACTTTCTTAGAGGAAAACAACCGGTATCTAAAACAGCTGAGACATTTTCGCATATTTTTATTAACGTGTCTCTGTTATCGTGACCTGTGATTAAGTCATCTACATAGAAATCGTCACTGATGACGCGGGCGATGACGTCATCGCTGCACTCCGATGCCAGCTGTTTCAGACACCGCATGCTAAGATACGGAGCTGAGGCTGTGCCGTAGGTCACGGTATTCAGCTGGTACGTGCCTATAGGTTCGTGTGGGTTTTCCCTCCAAAGAATCAACTGTAAATTCCTTTGATCTGACTGAATATTAATTTGCCGGTACATTTTCTCGACATCGGCACAGGCTACGTGTTTAAATTGACGAAATCTCAATAAAATAGAAACAATGTCGTTTTGTAACGACGGGCCTGTGTATTGAATATCATTCAGAGATTTCCCAGATGTCGAGGGTTCACTGCCATTGAATACTACACGTAGTTTCGTAGTGGTGCTATGTTCTCTAAACACGCCGTGATGCGGCAAATAATAGGAAGGTTTCGACCTAGAAACATCATAAATACGCGTCATGTGACCTAAGTTTGAATATTCATTTAAGAAATCACTGTACAGTTTTTTATAACTCAGTTCGCAACGCGATAATCTACGCTCTAGGGCTAGGAATCGCTTCTCTGCTATCGCGTAGGTATCTCCGAGCGAATCAGCTGATTCGCGTAACGGTATACGCACGGAGAAACGTCCGTCATCCTCACGTACAGTGGTTTCGACAAATGATTTTTCACATGAGGATTCGTCCTTGTTATATACAGTAGTAGGAGAAATTTCCTCAAGTTCCCAAAACTTTCTAAATTGTGTGTCTAAAGTTTGGGTGAAATTACATTGAACTTTATTGTTGTGTGAATTAGCGCGAAATACCGAACCAGCAATGATCCATCCTAGCTTTGTGTTTTGTAAGTACGGACCTTTGGGTAGTCGAATTAAACCGCTATTTAAAAACTCCCAGAATACGTCAGCGCCTAGCAATAACTCAATGTTATTTGGTGTGTGGAAGCTCGGGTCAGCTAGGTTAATGTTTTCGGGTATGTCTAGATTGTGATTAAGACCTAGCGATGGTAATTCGGAGGTAATACGAGATAAAACTGCAATTTATGTGTGTATTGTATGAACTAGTTTTAGATCTCATGTGTATTTTGCAAGATTGTGTGGATTGCGTAACCGAATTGCCAACGCCTGTGATTTGAACAGTGGACTGTATCAGTGGTAACTTTAATTGTTCACAGAGCGGTTCTGAAATGAAACAGTTTTGACTGCCATTATCAAGGAGCGCTCTGATTGTGTGATAATTATTGTGACTATCCGCGATCTCCACTAAAGCAGTCGACAACAGTACGTGACTCGAATGTGTGTGTGTCGATGTCATGTTATCGTCGCTGCCGTTTACATGCAGTGTGTGAGTTTGCGTAGTGTGAGATGCAGTGTTTGATATTTGTGGTATTGCGGGTGATGGTTGCTCCGCGGGTTTTTGGTATGAAACTAAATCCGTGGTTGCCGAGTGAGACGACGACTGGGCATCGACGAATTCGCTATGAATCAGTGTGTTGTGTTTGCGATTACACTGCTTGCATGGTCCGTACCAGCAATCTGTGACTGCGTGGCCGGCGCGCAAGCAATTACGACATAGCTTATTGTCGTTTATGTAAACAAGTTTGTCTTTCGCAGATAAATTAAGAAAAGATTCACATGAATAGATGGGATGGTTTGCATCACACATTGAGCATGAAAATCTACGTTTTGATGAATGTGAAGTGTTTAAATTAGGGTTAGAATTGCCCTTTTTCTGTGTGGAAGCTGTGAAACTGTGTGATTTACGATTGTTTGACAACTGTTTATTTTTTTGTGTGTTTATGTAAGAATCTACTGAGGACTGTCTGTTCTGGGATACCTTAATCGTTTCTAGTACATCAGCTCGGTTTTTAAGGAATTTAACCAGCTCAGAAAGTGGTAATTTCGTTTCGGAGCTAGGCAGGGTACCTTTGTGTTGTTCCCATTCCTTTTCAGTCGATGAATCTAACTTGGAGACGATGATGTACATTACTAATGTATCCCAGTGTTCTGTAGGTTCATCCAGGGTGTTGAGAGCGCGCATGTTCCGTGTGATAGTGTCGATGAGACTACGGATCTGTGCAGGACATTCCTTTGTTACGGGTTGTGCCGAAAACAATGCCTTTACGTGATTATGTACGAGCAAGCGTTCATTATTAAATCTGTCTTCTAAAAGAATCCAGGCAGTTCTGTAGTTGGCTGAAGAAAACTCTAAGGACTTTATAACCTGCAATGCGTCACCGGTCAACGCTGAACGAAGGTAGTGGAATTTCTGAATCTCATCAATATCGTTTCGATTGTCGATGAGGGATTGAAACATGTCTCTAAATTCTAACCATTGATCATAGGTGCCATCGAATTTTGATATAGTTATTGTAGGCAGCTTGATGTTTCTATTCGAGTTACCGTTATTGGTACTTGCCTCACCAACGAAACCTTTGATCATACATTTACACTTGGCCTCAGTTTGATAAAACTCATTCTCAAAAGATTCTCTCTCGGACATTTCCTTATCTAAATCGGTTGCAATAAGTTCGATCTCATCTTGAATGCTAGAAAATTGATTGATTAGCGATTGGAAAATATGAAAGCGTGTGTTTAATTCTAATCTATCCAACTCATTATGAAATTGTGAACTTTGGCAATTTTTTAGATATTTGAGGAACAATGTCAATTTGCCCTTGACCACGCCCCTTTTCCTAACTAAATCGCGAATATCTGTAACTTCCTCATTAGTACCATCCGTATTCTTTGCCATTGTGGTGTTTTGCGTTAGAATGAAATCAAGTACTCACAATTCTGATGCCAATCGATGAATCACGACACGCGTTGAGCACTGGCCACGCGGTGGGGCACTGGAATTCGATAAAAATCACGGTTTTAGCACAATATTCTGGAGAGGATGGGGTAAGGAAACCGATAGGCCTGACCGTATGATGCTGCGTCGCTGGTTTCTTGATCCTGATCCGGCTTTGAAGGTCCAATGTGGGGTAGCCTTGGTGTCCTTGACCCTTTCCAGATTTGTGTTTTTGTGTCCTCGTGAAGGATGCTGGGAGCTCTTCAATAATACGTTTATTTAAGGCAACGAAAGTAAATTATATTGTTAAAATAGTAGATATGTACATTGAAAAACAAGATAGGTAGGTACAAGAGCAAGTACGTGCTGTGCTGTATATCAGTCTGCACCGCGGAATGGAGTGACGTGGCCGGCCGACCAGTGTTGCCAACCGTTTTTCATCGCCGCCGCTAGGAGGCGCCTCTGTAGCAGGGTACGTTCGTGGACAAGTGTCTATTTGTTTATTTGGTTATTTTGTCTCATAATATAACTTTATTTAATAAATTAGTAATCGCTGTGCTGTAATTAACTAACTTTTGCATTCTTCACTAGGGGAGAACTGAGAAGTATCAAGAGTGTAAATGAGGAGTTGACCGAAGCTCAGATCTCTTGGAATGGCAATTGGATAACTCTAATAGATTCCATGATCCAGACGCACGCGCTGCGAAGAGATCACGACGGAGTGACGCACCCTCGATTCATCCGGAGAATCTTCATTGACACCAAGGAGCACTTTAAGGAAAAAGCATTGCATCTCAACGATCATAACGTCCCAATTGACGAAAA
Organism: Argyresthia albistria; assembly: GCA_963457715.1. Taxonomy (NCBI): domain Eukaryota; kingdom Metazoa; phylum Arthropoda; class Insecta; order Lepidoptera; family Argyresthiidae; genus Argyresthia; species Argyresthia albistria. The sequence goes on along the minus strand of OY735274.1, from coordinate 3,090,697 downwards.
GAATATCTGCTTTGAAGCAAACTATTTCAAATTGCAAGATGCCACAAGGTGAGTAAGAAAGATTAACAGCTAAAATTATTTATGTGAAATACTTATAGGTACTTACTTCAATATTTTAATTTGATATCTGCATGTAGGTGCGGAGGAGTAGTGATGGAGGATATTAAGTTCAATGACCAGCCACGAGCACGTCCCGAAACCGTTGCTCTGAGAGCAGTGAAGTTCACGCCTTTCATCCAGTACGAAATAGTAAAGGTCTGTTTCAACTTATATTATGTAGTAGCATAATTTTGCAGGAAAGTATATTTTTTATCTTTATTTCAGGTCTCAGATGCAGTAAACGTATTTTTGCAAATGGTTGCAGAAAACATCAATGAAGATACAATAAATGTGGTAGAACTTCAAACCTATGAGGACAGCTGTCTTCATGGTGAAATAAATAAATTGATTGACAGGAATAAATTGCGTGTAAAAATTAATTACAATGTGGTGAAGCCCGAAAACATCTCTTCATATCGAAAGGATAGTCTTGTCCTAAGAGAAGCTCATCTCGTTGTGGTCAAGAACTTGAGTACTACTGGAAATGTAAGTATCTGATGACTGGAAAATTACTTAATGAAAGATTGTGTTCGTTGTCTCAACTAATTTGTTCTTTTATACAGACATGTAAACTTCTTCATGGGATGTTAGAGCAGGGCGTCTTCGTATTATTGAGTGAGGGTGGCGGAGCGACCTCGGTGCCTCAAGCTTTGTGCCGGCCGGTGGCGTCTGCAAGCACGCCACGTGGCCGGCTGCAGTTGTGTCGCTGGCGACCTGCCGTCACCGCATCTTCGTCCGCTGCAGTGTCGGTTTATGAAGCCAGTGACCTAGCTCTTCTCCGCTCCACGAGACAGAACCTCAGACCTGACCATCGACTAGTGATATTGTCTCGGTACCCACCGCCTCATGGACTCAAAGGTATATTGCAAAGCATCATCAATAATCTTCGTCATTCATTACCATTATCATTCACAGAAGTCAGAAGACTATACATAATTGCTAATACCACGATCATATTACAGATTTGGTGCAAAAGTGGCGCAAAGAGCCAGAACGTAATAAGATTTATGTAGCAATGATTAACCACCATATTGCTAAGGATCAAAACCTGGAACAGTTGCCAAATTTCGACTTGGTGTTTAATGTTTTGGACCACGTATGTATTTACATCAAAGAAATCTCTTTAAATATATCTTCTATTAAGTAAGTACTTTTTGTTTTCAGGGTACATGGGGAGGGGTTTACATGGTTGAGCCTGAAGAGTTTGGTACGTTCTCCGAGCGAGGTCTGATCCTGCGAAGTGCTGTTGCTGGTGACCTTAACTCTTTGTACTGGGAAGAAGGTTCTCGCGTGCTCAAAGACAAACTTGCAGTCACGGTAGGCATCCACAACTAAAAATAAATACTTAATATATTACATATTTTTCACTTTCATTCACAGCATGATTTAAAGCTCTTTGATTCTTTTCAGGTTCACTATGCGGGCTTAAATGTTCGCGATGCTAAGAGCGCGACTGGAGCTATTCCATTCAAACATGAAAACGACAAAGACCTTGGATTCGGGATGGACTTTAGTGGTGTGACGGATAGGTACAATAAATACACATAGCTAGCAAGTTAGACAGGGTCGATAACCGAATGGTTGCCAAAAGGAGGCGAAAGGTCAGTCGGCATGTCGGCATTCAGACTACAAACCGGAAAACAATGAATGCGCTTTGCAGAGGAAGACCGGTTGAGTGCTGCGTTCGTAAAGATGCCTATCGACCAAATGTGGGTTTCCGGACAAACTGTAGGTGACTATGTTGGTCCTGGTTTCAGTGGGACCCGCGTGATGGGTGTGATCCGCGGCGGCGCGGCGTCGTCGCGCGTGGCGGCGGAGTCGTCGCTGCTGTGGCCGGTGCCGGCGCACTGGACTCTGGACGACGCCGCGACTGTACCGCTGCCCTATGCGCACGCCTTCTACTGCCTTGTGAGTGTTAATTAAGATACATAATACTGGAATTTTCATATCAAATAGAAATGTCAGGAGCCTTCTGGTCTTTCGGAGATCATCTCAACAGCCTTCCAAATATCATTATGTTAATTTCATCTCCTTTATTTCGTAGTGTATTAAAACTTCCTTGTTCCCCGGAATGAGGATTCTCGTTCATGGAGCTTCGGGAGCTCTTGGGATGGCCATCGTTTCCATAGCGTTGGCTTATGAATGCGAAGTCTTCGCTACTGTTAGCGACGTAAAGAAGAAAAGATTCTTACAAAGAATGTTCCCTGCTCTGCGAGGTATAATACATCAAATACTTATTGCTTTTAGTTGTTTATGGTAAGGCATAATGATAACAATAATATATTGCAGAGGACCATATTGGAAACTCCAGGGATAATACATTTGGTGTTATGATGCAACTCCACACCAAAGGAAAAGGTTGCGATCTTGTTATTTGCGGCCTCGAAGGACAACTCAAAAATGTAAATACCTACACTTTCCATACTATGTCTAATTAGAAAAAAAATTAAGTATAACTTCTAATTAAATAATTCTGTAACAGGAAGCCATAAAATGCGTCGGAATGTCGGGCGTCCTCCTGGATACACATCAGATACCCAACAAGGAAAACTACGATTTTGGACTGAGTCTCCTTATGGGTGAAAGAAATTACATGTCCGTGGATTTCTCTGAAATATTCAGCCACAACCGAATTAAAGAAAAAGAAGTAAGTTGACTCATTTTTAGGGTTCCGTACCTAAAGGGTAAAAACCGGGACCCTATTACTCCGCTATCCGTCCGTCTGTCTGTCCTTCCGTCTGTTACCAGGATGTATCTCATGAATCGTGATAGTGAGACAGTTGAAATTTTTACAGATGATGTATTTCTGTTGGCGCTATAACAACAAATAAAAGGATAAAATACACAGGTATTTAAGGGGGCTCCCATACAACAGACATGATTTTTTCCGTTCCGTACGGAACCCTATGTGCGCAAGTCCGACTCGCACTGGCCCGTTTTTAATTAGCGTTAGGAAATTGCACATTGACGAGGGGATAATATGATTTCAAAAAAATATACCTCATCGAGAGGATTGACAATTTGACACTCAATATGTAAGAACGACAGGGTAGGCATTGGACCCACCCATATCAACACGCACCCTACAAAAAGGACCGGGACCGGGATCGCATGGTTCCAGTGTCAGCAGACACATAAAATAGACTATTTCCCCATAACTTTGTTATAGACCTGGCCCCTGATGCTGCTCTGAGAAACGCACTTATAATGGATCGATAGCAAAGCGTATACGATTTGCTTGCAATCTATTAACGATCTATTTGCGATTCTTTAGGAGCATACCAAATGACGCCATTTTGGGTTTTTACGAGGCGATAGCGATCCAATATAAGTGCGTTTCTCAGAGCAGCATCGGGCCCCTGAGCACCTGGTCGGAATGTTCTCGGAGTGCATTTTTGGTATGGGTGTATTCGATTCGAAGACAGACCCAACGAATGACCACACTGCATATTTGTTGTGAATAAATTGTCTGAAGGGGGCCTTTACGTGTTAGAAGACTACTACTACTACTCAGTAGCGATAGCAGCCGGGTTAATAGGTATATGATAATGTCTATTTCTAAGTTAAGAATAAGATCCTGTGTCTCCCGCGTAGAAGCAAGCGTGAAACGCACTAGATTATGAAATCATATCCAGCAGAATCGAAACATAACGAACAGAGATGGACGAATTTGTAGCTCTTTAATCCCTAACGACCTACATGCATGCAAATATTTGGATTATTGGTTTAGAACGAACATTATTATTTTACTGGTTGTTTCACAGGCACTGCAGCTGTTAGTAAGTGACGGCATAGCACGCGGCTATGTGCGGCCTCTGTCCCGCGTCACGTACGGAGCGCAAGACGCGGCTCGCGCTTTTACGCTGCTGGCGAACAGCAGACATCGAGGCAGAGCGCTGCTGAGGATTCACGGGGAGGTGCTGGCTGCTACTCCTAGGTTGGTATGATTGTATCCGTTAGCTAACTTACCCAAGTACAACCCAAACTGCACCAGGAATGAATGGGGCCAGTGGACAGTCTTATGGAAGTTGCTGCTGTATCTACTACAGTGACTGCATTGGGAATATTTCAGACTCAAGTACTGTAGTACCCCCATGATTACTTAAATTACATTTGGTAGAGGTCTAGGTGTACGGAGGGAAACGAAATCGACGCATACTTTACTTCAACACTCAACACTGAAGTCTCGTGCCACACCGAAAATCACTCACCTCTTCAGCACCGCAGCAGGCGATGAAAATATAGTGAGGGAATCTGACAGATTATTATAGATCCTGTTCATAATTATCAAATATAACGACTTTTCTTCTGCTATTACGATAAATATGTATCACCAATTGCCGAACGAAACCTTCTATCCCACAGACTGGCCATGTCTTCCACCGGCACCCAGCTAGTCCTGGTTCGCGCCGCAGACGACGCGCTGGTAGTTTGCGTCATCAACACTCTGGTCGCACGCGGTGCCACCAACGTGGTGCTACATAGACATGCGCAGCACGCCTCTACCATCAACGCTTATATGCAGATCAAGATCAAGTAACTCTTCATCTTATTTTTATTTGGTCTTCAAGGTCTCAGATACACGAACAGCTAGAGCAGATAGCCAGTACTCAACATACACGGATTGCTTCAAGCTGCCATTGCCGACATCAACAGCTGTCGGTATCAACTGCTTGACAAGTCAGCGGCCGAGAGGCTCGCTTGAACGGACACGGGCGACAGCTCGAGCAGTTAGCGTATGCCTGGCGACTGCTTGACCGCACGAGTGATGCCGACTATTGCCGACAGCCACAACTGCTCGAGCGGTACCGTGTATGTGTTTACATAGAAGATTTTGGTTCACCGTGCAGTTGCATAGTTGTAGCTGTCGATACTGACTGCTTTAAGCAGTCCGTGTTCCTGATCCTCTATTTGTGTAACTTGTCGAATTGGGTCTTCCATTTACTCACGGAAATCTTCACGGTACACAAAGTGACAGAAGTCGCTGTTTTGCTGATCTCATTAATTGTAAACGGATCGCCCTCCAGCGCCTGTATACAATAGAGTAAATTATATATAGGTTGTATACTATGTATTAAAGTGACGAATTCGATGATAAATTAAAGGTGCTATAATTTTAACCTACAGAACTTGGCAGAAACAAGGAGTTAAAGTTAACATATCAACTGAGAACCTTACCAATGCCGTCAGTGTACAAGCTCTTGTGAAGGATTGCACAAAACTGGGCCCAGTCGAGGGAGCTTTCGTGGTCACTTCTGGAACACTTGACGACAAAACTCAGTTAGAGCTTACAACATTGATCGCTGACATGGATGCTGTTACGAGGAAACTATGTCCAACACTCAAGTAAGACGCATTTGAACTAATAATTAAAACTTTGAAATTATTATTTGTTTACATGACATGTATACTTCTAAATTTTCAAAGATCTTTCACGAAGACTAATAATTCTCCATCAGGTACTTTGTCATCATCAATGAAGAAGGGAGTGTTGGACAAGACGTATGCGTCAATAGAGCAAACGATAGACTGCCTTCGACCTTGCTCACCTTGCCCAAAATTAATACGGTACGGTAATACCTGGACAAAGTTATTTTTAAGTAGATAGCTACGATTAATATTATCGCACGTTATGAAATTCGGTGGTCCTTGTTTCAGTTCGGAGATTGGCAATCCAATATGGACATTAATGATAACAGAGGTCTATCATGTTCGGCCGCTGTGGAGGCCATGGAGCGAGCAGCGCGAGCAACATGCAATGTGCTAGTTGCGCAGACAGTCACAGCATCAAATCGCGTAGGAGAACCTGAAGAACCTACCGGACTAAGCATCTTCTTTGACCACATAGATCACGACGAACTGATGGCTTCTTTAGATGTGGTGAAGATGCCGACAATCGCACAACATGATATGGAGGTACGTTGTTTTAATCTTTATAAAACAAAGAAGTATAGGTAACTAAAATCGGAAGAATAGCATTCCGTGCGTATTTTTTTGTCTGATTACGTACGTTGCGTACCAAGTAATTTACTGTCAGGACAAAATCCTGATAATCTGAATAAGGTTAACAGAGGAATAATCGCAGACGATGATGATGTACTTTACATATTAAAGAAGATGATAATTTAAACAAAATCCAACAGTAGAGTGATAAAAGACAAGGTAAAGGGTAAACATTAACCTAACAACTGTTTTGTTTCAGCGTGAAGACGAATACATTGTGAACGAGACACACCTGGTGATAATTCCTGGATTGGAGGGACACCACAGCAAGTTCCGTGAGCTCTGCGAGCGCCTCAAACTGCCGGCGGTAGTTCTCCAGCCAGGAAATGACTATCCGAACGAGACAGTACAGGAAATCGCGGAACGCTTTGTAAAAGTAAATAAAACATATTCATACATAAAACAAATAATAAAAGTTTTTCTTAACGTAGCTTAAGTTTTTATTAACGTTTTTTACAGGTGATGTTAAAGAAAATCAAACCCCAAGGCAAGTTCTACTTGTTGGGATATTCCTTCGGTGTGCTCGTGGCGTTAGAGATGGCTTCGTTACTGGAGCAGCATGGTAAGAACATGAAAGATCAAACAGGTACAGCATGTTACTTGTGCCTCGTTTGTTTATTTGATTTATCTTTGACGCTCATGGTCATATTTTTTCAGAATTTCGGGGTAAAGAGTTACGTGGAACCGTCAGCTTTTAGTCAGAAATTAAAGATTATGACCATCTAAACCCCGTGTGTGTGTACGCGTTTCCGAATATGAATTGACCACAATTTCACTTTATTCACAGGTCTGTTGGGTGTAGTGTACTGCGTAGATGCCGGCCCTGATACCTTCAAAAGCACATTAGAGTCTTGCCTCGGTGACCTGACCATGCTCCAAGACAATCTAATCCAGCACATGTATCAAGTGATGGCCGGATCGGCATCGGAACAACTGGGGAAAGAGTTGCGTGGCATGGATACATGGAAAGATAAATTGGAAGCGGGTGTGAGGGCATTGCGCGGAAAAGTGCCGTACTCGGCGCAATATTCGCGGTCGCAAATCGAGGCGGCGTACGGTAGGATCGAGCAGGCACGGCGGTACGACGGGTCGCAGCTGCTCGGGACGCCGCTCGGCTCGGCGCTCGTGGTGCTGCGCTCGCGCCGCCAGCCCGCC
>OY735274.1:2851607-3083240 GCA_963457715.1 Argyresthia albistria | reverse complement strand
CGCGGCGGCGTGTCCCGCGTGCAGCGAGTAGACGGCGGGCGCGCGCCGCGAGTAGCGGGACAGGCCGAGGTCGCGCGGCGCGGCAGCAGGCTGGCGGCGCGAGCGCAGCACCACGATCGCCGAGCCGAGCGGCGACCCGAGCAGCCGCGACCCGTCGTACCGCCGCGCCTGCTCGATCCTGCCGTACGCCGCTTCGATCACGTCGCGTGCGTAGTGCGACGAATGCGGCACATGACCACGAAGAGCATTTACGCACACATCCACCTTTTCCTTCCAAGTTGAAGACTCTCGCAACTTTACAGCCAACTTCTCGGAAGTGTTTCCTGTCATGAGCGTATACATGTGCTGGGCGATCGTATCTTGCCAGCCACTTGGAGGGCCCAGGAATGACTCCAGGGCTGTTGGGAATGTGTCGGGGCTTGCGTCAACGCAGTACACCAACCCTATCAGACCTGTCGATGAAAATATGGATTAGTAAAATACGGTGCACTTTCCTGCATATATTACAACTTATTACCTAGGTACATTCTACAATATGATATCATTATTATGGGAATCAAATGTTCTTAATATCTGTCAATTCTAGTATGGTTGAATCTTACCTTGTTGTTCTAATATATAGGCCATCTCCAAGGCCACCAGGACCCCAAACGAATATCCCAGAAGGTAGAATTTTTGTTTCGGCTTAATGTTCTTCAAAAACACCTGAAATTTTATTTTTATTTTAGAACAATTTATTTGGAAATATTCGAATATACATAGGTATCTCATCAAAAGCGTAATTTATACCTTCACTAGTCGCTCAGCGGTTTCCGCAACAGTCTCATCAGCATGATCAAATCCTGGCTGCAGCACGACGGCCGGCAGCTTGAGACGTTCACACAGTGCCTTGAATTTACTGTAATGTCCCTCCAAACCCGGAATCAGTACTAAATATGTCTCATCGCAGTTGAACTCTTCTTGGCGCTAGAATAATTATAGATTGGTACGTAATTTATTTATTCCGTTACAATTATCAATGTAGTATAGAAATAAAAGACAAAAACATACCACTTCTGCATTATCAGATGCCGTAGACATGACCACCATATCTATCGAAGCCTTCAACTCGTCGGGGTCCACATAGCTGAACAGCTCACTCGGTCCAGCCGTAGCATCAAAGGCAAATGAACGCTTCTCCATTTCAATAATAGTTGAAATCGACAAATTCATGACATCCTCAGAAGACATCTCTACATCGATATTGTCAGAGAAATATTTTGTTAACAGCGCGGCTTGGTCTGGTTCTAAGCTAAGGCTTCTTATTGTACAGTTATCTGGTGTTGATTCAGAAACTGAAATGCCTAAAAATAAAAGCATTGATTGAGATACCTACCTATAATTTATTTATACTAAACAGTAAATTAATTTAAAATATTGTGAATTTCTTACCAGTGATCATAGCAAAGTAATCCAGAAAGGAAACTTTTTTGGATTTTGGGGCATGAGCCAGCAGCACCGCTCCAGAACTTCGTACCGCTCGTTCCAGGGCCTCCACAGCCGAAACGCCTGACATACCTTCGCCATACCCATCACCAACCTGCAACAGTATATTCGCCTAAAAATAAACGCCTTTGTTAAAAGAGATTTACGTAAGCAACAAACAAAATACCTACCTTGATTAATTTTGGCAAACATAGCATTGTAGCTGGCAGCCTATCTATCTGCCTGCTGATACACAATTCTTGTCCTATGGGACATAGTTCGCTTATTACAGAGAAGTATCTGAAAATTATTGAAAATAATGGATTTAGGACAGAAAAGCCCTGGAGCGCTTTTTATATCAACTAATAGCGGGTGTGATATGGCCCTAGAAGTAGCAATATGCAGATCAATCCTGCAAAAGGACATGTTTTGTTCACGAAACGCCGTATAATTAGAATGGCCGTTATAACCACTATCCCTCAAGCGATGTCCTTGATAAAGGCCCTGAAGACAACTACCTACCTAGTTTTTTTCAGTCAACATCATTTATACTTACTTTATTGACGGACACAGTATTCTTGTAGCAGTGTCGAAATTTGCAACCAAAGATTTGAATTCGTTCTTCCTTGATTGATCGACCGTTCCACCAATAAGGACATGTACACCCTCCACGACGCCAAGGTTGTTACCTTCTTCAACAAGAGCAGTGACTTTATTTCGACTATTCAGGTATTCCTCTGAGAGTATTATTCGTACGCCAAGACCTCTCCAGTTCCTGCAATTGGAAAACTAGATTAATGGCACTAATTATCATCTTGCAATGAAAGTACAGTAAGATTCTTCAAGCAACTTACTTGATTTTATACTGCATGTATCCATCGCTTTCATTCTGCTTTTTAAACTGACGACTCAACAATATATTTGCTGCACCGCGAGAAATAAGTTTATCGATGAGGTGACTAATAAGGACGTCGTCAGCAGCGGCAACTACTATTTGCGAGCTCACAGGTGAAACAGTCAGTCTGTAAAAAAAACCTAGTGAAGTAGCTGGATTTCTTGGATTGCTCTCTTGTAGCAAATCCAGACAAAATAATAACTCCACCCAGGTTATATATGTTGCATGTCTTGCATCTCATCCCATGGTAGCAAATTGTAATAGCCATTGCCCAGTGGGCAGACCACGTGAGATGGGCGGATTATTTCGCCGCTATAATGGTAGGTAGGCGGGAGGGTCGATACCGGGCTAGCTGGCGTGGTAAAGAAGAGGCCTATACCCAGCAGTGGGTCAATGTGGGTTGATTGATGAAAAAATATTTATCTGTAGATATTAGTAACATAAAATACTATTCAGATTTCAGATTCTTTATTGTGGAACGTAGATGTTTAGATGTTACATATAAGTTTTGATCTGACGTCCAGCCGTTAGGCATACAAAAACATATTTTATTACCCTTTACTTTGGACTACTGTAAGAGAAGAAAGACGAAGAAACTACCACATATTGATCATTAGTCACGCACCTGGATACCGGTGTAAGTATTTCTCCACGTAGACTGAGAATCGCTCGTCCGTAATGCCGACTGGCAGCCAGCAGGCGCAGCGCGCGCGCAGCTTCCGTGGCAGGGTACGTCACGTGACACAGAGGCCTCACGTACCCGCGGGCGATGCCTTCGCTCATCATGACTTGTATCCTCTGAAATACGAGTAATTGAAAAAATCGTGTTTAACACTATTCTCGAGGTGTCAAAACCACTAAACTAGAGGAACTAAAGGCGCTAAACTGACAATTTTCAAATCCGACAGCTCTTGCGCGGTGGCCACAGATTCCATTTTGAAACACACCATTTTAATTAGTTTAGTTAGTGTAGTTCGTGTCGCCTTCGGAATCGCAGGCATTAATGACTAGTTCTTGATAGACCATCAAGCATTTGAATCAACTACAATCTCACTTTAATGCATCAGGGCTACTCCACAAAAAACAATTTGGTTTCACTAAAGGCAGATCAACAACTGACGCCGGAGTACACCACATCTATAGTGCGTGGGAGGGATCGCAGGATGCTGTTGGTGTATTCTGTGATCTTTCCAAGGCCTTTGACTGTGTGGATCATCAAACCCTTCTGCTCAAACTGCAACACTATGGTATTAAAGACAATGCTTTAAAATTTATGGAATCATATCTTGGAGACAGAGTACTAAAAGTAGATATAAATAGAAATAAGTCTACCGGAGCGCATATGAATATTGGTGTCCCCCAAGGCTCTATTCTGGGTCCGTTCCTTTTCTTAGTTTACGTGAATGACCTGCCGTATATGGTGGAGAAAATGACTCAGATTGTACTATTTGCTGATGACACATCCATTATCTTTAAGGTGAAAAGACAACAAGAAATTCTAGACGATGCAAATAGTACACTCTCTCATGTGTTAAGTTGGTTTAATGTAAACAACCTTTTATTAAACTCGAAGAAGACAAAATGTATCAAATTCTGTTTACCGAATGTGCGGCAGGTGGACACGAGTGTAAGCATAGGAACGGAAAGACTAGACCTCGTTGAAGAAACAATTTTCCTTGGAAACACTATAGACTCGAAACTTCAATGGGGTCCTCATGTAACTAGTCTCTCACGAAGACTTAGCTCAGCTGCTTATGCGGTCAGGCAAATCAGACACATCACAGATGTAGGAACTGCCAGATTGGTTTACTTTAGTTATTTCCATAGTATTATGTCTTACGGAACATGAACTGCTTTGGGGGAGAGCGGCAGATATAAACACAATATTTGTCTTACAAAAAAGGGCCATTCGGGCTATCTATCAACTAGATGCTAGGCAATCACTAAGGGACAAATTCAAAAATATCAATATACTTACTGTTACCTGTCAATACATTTATGAAAATATCATGTATACCAGAAAAAACATAGGTTTATTTAAGACTTTAGGTCATAATCATAGTATTAGCACTAGAAATAGAAATAAGATTGCTATGCCCGCGTTCAGACTCAGTAAGGTTGCTCACTCTTTTATGGGAGTATGTGTTAGTTTTTATAATAAAATACCTAATGAAGCAACGGACCTACCAGAAAGGAGGTTCAAAAACTATGTCAAAAACGGCCTATTGAAGAAGTCTTATTACAGTGTAAAAGAATATTTAGATGACAAAACTGCATGGTCTTTACCATCTCAGCGCACAGAAATCCAAAGAGGGGCGATGGACTGAGTCAGTACGTCTCTCCTCGGTGTATTTCCTTAGACTTAAGTAAAAATACATAACATTGTATTTTTAAGGCTCTGATATTTTAAAAGAGGTACGGGGGAGGTTTCTTGCCCTTCTTTGCTCCATCCCTAAGCCCACAACTTCCGAACGGGCGGTAGTATACAAAAATATTAATATTATATTGACGTTGACTTAGTAATATGTATGATTTTATGGTCAATAAAAAATTTGAACTTGAACTTGAAAGCAATCTTTCTTTTGCACTGAGATGAGCCTCGGCAAGGCCTTTACAAAATCATGTTGTTTGCTCTGGTACACTGTAAGTTTGTTTCCATGGTTTTCTAAGATTAGTTTCCAGCAAGAATCAGTTTGGTGACTTGTTTAAATGATTATGGTTTTTGCTTGGCTCCCTTTCCTACAGGCTGATCTACAGCATTGTTTGTAAGCGCTGGGTGTCGCACATCTTGAGTTTAAGATTTTATACATTTTGGCGTTCTATACACGGCGCATGTACATACCTTCATTTCGTCAGCGTTCATCGTAGTAAACAAGCTCGAAAAATCTAAAAGACAGTAATTCCTTTCACCAGTCAGACTTTCCATCCCAAATTCAAAATTTTCTTTGAAGGGTATAAGAGCAACATCTAATAATATACCGTTATGAGCACAACATTTCATTGCCATCTAGAAGGAAAGAAAAACATTATTATTAAGAAGAAAGTTACAATGTTTATAAACGGTATTTAAACAAATGTCGTTATTAACAGATCAAAATACTTACATCTCTCAATCTGCTTCCTAAATTACATATGACAAAATTACATCCCTTTCCTTTTGTTACTTTATGTACTTCATCTGCTAAAGACGCGTCCCCCGAATCTCCAACAATGTGGTCATCTGTACAAAAATAATAATTATGTAGATGAGGATGTGTGGACTTAGGTAACGCTCCATATTTATACGTCGTACTAGCAGTTGCCCGCGGCTTTGCAGGCGCTAAATACCTTCCTGCCCTCTTAATACGCTATACGAGTAGATAGTATAAGGAATCCCTGGACAAAGTTTCATGACTATAGGAGCAGTGGTTCTGGCTGTGCGTTGATATATCATATCAGTCAGTCAGAACCTTTAATTATATGTGGAAAAATCATATGTAGGAAACCCAAAAAATATTGTTTTAACTGTACTTGTGTGAAAGTTCTGGGGGTAGGTATATTAAAGCGAGGAAGCTGCTATAGAAGAGGTCTGGTGGCTGCGCGTCCGCTGTGGATACTTGGACCTCCTCCGCTCCGAAGGGACATCATCACTTCAGGGCCCTAATGCTGCTCTGAGAATTTCACTTATATTTCATTACTATTTCATTACTATTCCATTGCAAACACCCAATCAAGGAGGATAATAATTTAGGAAAATACCAAATGACGCCATTTTGGGTGTTTGCAATGGAATAGTAATGAAATTCTCAGAGCAGCATTAGGCCCCAGGTCGCTACACCTGGTGCGACAGCTAATATAGCTTGTAGGAATTATATAAGTACTAGCAAACCCGGCGAACTCCGTTTCGCCACCAGATGGCTTCGTTTTATGTAACATTTCGTTTGGTGATTAAAAGATGAAGAAATTTTTTTTTTTGTTTTATATTTGAAAAGGAAAAATTTTATTTCATTTCACAACAGTAATGAATTCATTTCGATTACAAAATGAAGTGTTATTTAGTTGAACTTCTCTAAGTAAATGAAAGTGAATTCAAAGTAAATACTGAATCGAAGCGTTATACGTGTCCGCAAATTATCCGTTTCCACGGTTTTGCATTCGTTGGAAAGGTCTCGGGCTCCGTGAGGTTTATAGTTAAGAAAATTCAGGAAAAATTTCAACAGAAAAGCGGGAAAATCTTTTTTCACATACAGCGCCATATCTGATACATAGCATTTACTACAAACCAATATGGCGCCGGTGCGTGATACATTGTTTGACAGCTACTCATTGTACTCTGCTCAGTTAATTTCATGTGACAAACCGGTATTGTGTTCAATGTGAAATTGTGAAAAAAAAGTAAAAAAATAAGTTATTCGTTTCCTAACATTTCAATTGGAATTATTATTCAATTATTAACCACAGCATTATCAGCGTGAAAAAATGCTTGCAACTGTTCAATAATTCGTCTCTTTAACTGTTGTGATCCCTGTATATTCCACCGCACATTCAGCTGATCCACCATCGACGAAATGAAATATATTTGCAGAAATTGATGCGGTTCATCTGGTGTTGGCACCATTGAACCATGCAAATGATATATTTGTCCTTGTATCTGTAATTGCAAACAATCATTTGTTGAAGAATACGGTGTAACTTCTGATCGTGTGATGGTGTAGTGTGTGGTGTATATGTAGTTGTTATGTGATGCAATTCATTGTGTTGTTGTAAGTGATTGGTTATGTGTGTTGTATCTTTTACCTTGCAAGTCGGCATGAAGCCGCCTTCTCGAATGATATTAGCTCCAAACGAAGTCATGCGAAAGCAGTTATTGTATTCAAGGATGTGTTGAAGAAAATGGCTGGAATCGGGATCACTTCCATCGAACAATGGTTTCAGTGGCTGTGGTGGTGTAAGTAGTGGATCCAGTTTGACTTTTCCACTTGCGCAGCACAATCCAGCCGTTTTTCTTTTCAACTTTAACGCATTGCAATATCGGCATATAGTCGTCATTAGTCCAATATCTAAATTTTCATCATCACTGTAGTTCGCAGTGGGATCATATTGGAATGCCAGGCGATTGTATGATGCCAATGATCTTTGTGTGCTCACGCGTTGTCTCAATCGGGCATTTTCTCTTATTATATTTTGTCTTTCTTCGCTTAAGTTCTGTGAATACACTTGTTGCTGGCTTGCATGTATTGTGCGGCGGCCGATATTTGCACGTCGTCCTCTAGGCATTTTGGACTATGGACAGAGTGGTGAATTTAACCTCAAATACACGATCCACATAATTTACACAGTTCAACTTACCACCTTAAAGACAAATGCCTGCTGTTGAAGTTGAATAATAATTCCAATTGAAATGTTAGGAAACGAATAACTTATTTTTTTTACTTTTTTTCACAATTTCACAGTGAACACAATACCGGTTTGTCACATGAAATTAACTGAGCATAGAACAATGAGTAGCTGTCAAACAATGTATCACGCACCGGCGCCATATTGGTTTGTAGTACATGCTATGTATCAGAGATCGCGCTGTATGTGAAAAAGATTTTCCCGCTTATCTGTTGAAATTTTTCCTGAATTTTCTTTGCTGTAAACCTCACGGAGGCCGAGACTTTTCCAACGAATGCAAAACCGTGGAAATCGGTTCGTGCGTTCTGGAGTTATAGCGTCAGGAAGGAAAACCCGACTTATTTTTATATAGTAGAAGATAGAAGATAGATAGATTTAAAGTATTTCATTTATACCTGGTAAATTCGGAAAGACCTTTCGTAGAAACCGTTTCTTCTTCAAGTCTTTCACTACGACGAACACCTCGCATCCACGACCCATCGCTATCGATATTATGGCCATTTCAAAAGCACCAGCTCCTCCAGTCACGAGCACACTCGTTGTAGGGAGTAATTTTATCTTGATACCCTTTAAGAACAACGAGTTTGGATAAGGCCATCGATATAGCAACACTCAAGAAACCAGCTCTACCTAAATTTTATAGCAGATGTAGACGAGGCTCCACGCACAAATATTAGCTGTAAGGGAAGTGTAACCTTAGTTCCTCCTCATCTAAATCCATGAAAGACAAACATCAAGTCATGCTTTCGCTATCTCTGGTGGCTAAGGGAACTAACAACGCCATTTAAATATGCCTTAAAATTGTAAAAGTCGTCGATATACTAATTGCTGAGGCTACTCACAAGGCAGTAGAAGGCGTGCGCATAGGGCAGCGGTACAGTCGCGGCGTCCTCCAGAGTCCAGTGCGCCGGCACCGGCCACAGCAGCGATGACTCCGCCGCCACGCGCGACGACGCCGCGCCGCCGCGGATCACACCCATCACGCGGGACCCACTGAAACCAGGGTCAACATAGTGACACCGTATTCTTCAACAAATGATTGTTTGCAATTACAGATACAAGGACAAATATATCATTTGCATGGTTCAATGGTGCCAACACCAGATGAACCGCATCAATTTCTGCAGTTTTTATGGAAACCCACTGTTTATAGGCCTTCTCACAACCATCACCATGGTGGAACGCAATTAAAATAACAAATAATG
Source organism: Argyresthia albistria (assembly GCA_963457715.1). NCBI lineage: Eukaryota > Metazoa > Arthropoda > Insecta > Lepidoptera > Argyresthiidae > Argyresthia > Argyresthia albistria. The sequence goes on along the minus strand of OY735274.1, from coordinate 3,074,300 downwards.
AAACAGTGCCAAGTCAAGAAGACCCGAAGAAACAGTTCGCTAACTAAATTCTAAAGCTGAATTACGGAAAAAAATATTCGTGCTTATGTAATTGATTCAATCAATCAATCAATCAATCAATCAATGTATTTTTATTGCAGGCATAAAAGCCCATAGAATAGAATAAAGGGTTTACACAATAAAATCAAAAGAAAATTACAATACAAAATAAATAAAAATGTCAAAACATACATTACAAAATAAAATAAAAAATGTCAAAAAAGTCAAAAATTTAAATTACTAATACTACTACTACTACTACTACTACTACTACTAATTATTGATTCGTTCGGTTCCCAATATTATTCGTCTAGTGGGATACTAAGAATTTTCTGGCTACCATAACTTACTGGATACTGGTTATTAATTATGTTTCAACCACCATGTAGTGATATTGTAAGATAGTGTGCAAGCGAGGGCATAAAGACAACCAACATCATACCTATCAGTTACACCACTGAAATCCATTCCAAAGCCACGATCAATGTCATCCTGCGTACTGATTGAAACTGCACCAGTTGCTATTTTAGCATCGCGTACATTTAGTCCGGCGTAGTGAACCTGTAATTTAATTTAATTTAATTCCAAAGGAGGATCTAAGTTTAGTCTTTAGCGGATAGATATCTTGTAGCAGGATGCAATTAAGAATACAAATCTGAACAAAACCCCTACTTGGGGTTTTGAGAAAGGGTAGTTACCGTAACAGCAATGTCGCCAGTATTGGTCTGTGACACTTCTTCCCAATGTAAAGAATCCAGATCTCCAGGTTTTGAGCTGATCAAGCTAACGTTCTGATCTGTGTTGAGGATGAACGGTTCAGAGTCCACCATGTAATCACTGCCCCAGGTACCCTGATAGTGTTAAAGTTAAAACTTTAAAAGTGAAAGAAGTTTAACGACTGTTCAAATAGTACCTCAGTCAAACTATGAAATCATCAGTATCATCATCAGCCTGTTGAGTAAGCCTATCATACAATTACTTTGATGTTCTACCGATTTATATTCAGTACAGAGTCAAATACTTGATACTTACATGGTTAAGAACATTAAAAGCTAGATCGAAGATCGGTAAGTTCTTCAAGTCTTGATCTTTGCTGATTTTGTGGTGGATCATTCCGACATGAATCTTGTTTCTTACCGGTTCCTTTCTCCATTTTAGAACCAAATCTTTAATAACAAAATTAATTTTATAAATATACATTAGGAATATCATATTAACAGTTTTCATCTAACACAATACTGGCTACTGGTTCAGGGAGCGATAAATTCAAAAACATAATAATTTGCTATTCACAAAGTAATTAAGAACCTTTTAACCCATCCGGTGGTGGATATCGACAGAGTACGGTCAGCTGATCATCCGGTCTGAGAGCCCTTCTACTTGAGTGTAGAAGCTCGACGTCTTCATGTTCCAGGATCGAGAGTGTTGCGAGTGCTGGTGCGATGGTAGGGCGCCAACGACATAACAGCAGGCGCCCTCGTGGGCTCGTACTGGATGCTACGGCGCGGCACAGGGCTTGTGGGAGTTTTCTAGACTGACTGGTCTCGTAGCTCAACACAAACACATCACGCTCAAGGACACCAAACAAATGTGATGTCATCTGTGAAACATTATATATTTGACAGAAACAGGGGCTACATTAGTATACATAATAATATTTTGATATAAATAAGACAGTATGTCCATATACAGATATACTTCGTTCCAAGGAGCATTGAGAGTATCCGAGAGCAGGTCACAATGAGGATGCATAAATTATCTGATCTTCCGATGTGGAATTAGTGTTGGGTTCAGTCATCGTGTCTTAACAGGTAACAGAAGATATAGAAATATAAACAACCTTCAATGAAAAGACACGATACTGTTGAGTAAATATACCGTATTATAAGGATCAACTAACTTTGTCGCTTGTACTCAAATTCCGAACTATGACTAAATGAGCCAATCTAAAAATCTTTTCACTTTGAGAAACTTCTTCCACTCCAACAAGATTGTAGTTCAGCTTAGCTCCAGTGCTGTCTTGCATCAAACCACGGATTTCGTTCTGCATATTGACATAGGCAGTGTCTTGTATTTCTACTACATTAATCATGTCTTTACTTAAGTTTTCAGCAACAATTTGTGTGAAGACACTGAGTGACTCTTTGACCTGAAAAGTAACTTATTTTTAAGAAAATTCTACTTTTCGTTGGCTGATTTAAGCTTCTCATGCAACTACATACCGGAGATGTGTTTTTTTGGAAAAAGGGGATAAATTTTAATGTTTTAAGAGCTGGTTCTTCTATCACTCGTGGAAGATAGTTGAACTCCATGCACGTGAAAGTGACGCCCCCGCAACTGCAAGCAAAATATACAATAGGTAGGTAGTTAATGTAGGGTTTGAATTGAACTTGGGTTTTGGAATAAATATAGGTAATAGGATTGTAATTTAGGTTGATGACTGTTTAATTAATTAGGCTATACCGTATAACATCACAGTTAGATAATAGTCGATATAATGTCAATATGACATCGATGAAAGATATTTTATAACAACACATAGTAATTACTTTTTTCTTTCTTTTTTTGTGAATAGTTGATAACGTGTACTATTTAATAACTTTTGCCCTAAACGGAAGAAACAGATTCCCACAACACAGGGCATCCTAGTGTGGGGACCAGGGTCAAACTACTGTTTATACTTTTTTTTTGTTCAATAAATGTTCAATAAATGATTTATTGAAGCTTTTAATTTTCAATAGTTAGTCAGTTTTATTACAAACCTTGTTGTGCCATATAGTTCAGATATACTGGCTGGCAAGCATCTTCCTACAACTGCATCGTTGTGTTTTACTACATCAATGATCAATCGCCTTATGAACCACACCTGGGTTAAGCCGTCATGATTATTTTTAAGAGAATTTAGTTGAATAATGGAGTCCAGCAGAGTTAACCAATTTCCAGTCCACGACACATTGGCTTCAGTTACATCTTCATTGACTCCCTGAATGGTCTTGAATTCTCCACTAAAAATACAATAATTAATTTAGTTTGATCCTCATTTGATGTCTTTTAACTTTTAACACAACACTGCTTCTTGTTGTTTGATAAATACTTGCCTGTAATAAGAACCTCTTTCATGAAACAATTTGTAAACAGCATCAGAGTCCAACGTAATTTTTTTCGCTTCTTTAACAGGTTCGACTGACTTGTTTTTTTCGTAATTTGCTGAATATGTAGTTTTTTTAAGTACAAACACATATCCACTAACAACCTTTGTATTTTCATTCATTACCTGAATAAAAAAGTACACAAACTTTTGTTAATACAATTCCTAGTTAAATATTAAAATAAAATAAGAAAGAACCTTTTTGTGGCTAGTGGCCCATTTGTAGGCTGTACAGATAAGTATGAATGACCAGCTCGCCCCAAACTTTTATGGCTAACGCAATCCCGAGATAAGTAAATAAGTAAAAAAGAATGAAGCTATTTGGTGAAAGCGGGGAACCATTCAGTAGTTTCGTACAGACAAGGGAAAATGATTAGTTTATTTTTTTACAACCTCAAAGTATCCATTCCCCCGGTTCAGCTGGGCACTGAGCCGCAGCAGGCTCTCCTCGGCTATCGTCGGCTGGCTGTGCACCTGTATGTCTCGATAGTCCACCGAGTGCTGCCACCGAGCTGCACCCATACTCATCATGAGAGTGTCCCACACGTACACTAGGGCGCCGCTCAACGGGTATAACACATTTCCTGTGAAAAATTTCAAGAGGAATATTGACATCGCACCGTCGGTTGTAATCATTATTTCATTACCTGATGTACACCTATATTCATGCAAATAAACGTTACTTTAGTTTACTTTACTTTACTTATATCAGCCCTAAAACATTCTAGTTCAGGTTAACTTTTTAGGTAGGTTCTTCTTCTGTTTCTTCTCCCAGAGTAGTCTTTTTCTAATAATTTCGCTGCCTCAGCCCCCTTGATGTTGCTGCTTATTGGTAGTCCAATTTTAAAGGTTGAATAAAAATAAGAGACCACTGAGCAAGCGTTCTGAATGATTGAGTTCGACTAATCGTACATGTCTCTCAGAGGAGACGTTAAAGTAAAGGGCTTTATTTAATATTAATATTTTGTAAATAAGTAGGCTAAAGGTAATTCTACTTACTGCCGTGCAAGTTCCCTCTTAGATAGTTGTGCTCGTCATTGAATAGCGACACTGCATACTTGGTAGCTGCAGCCGTCATTCTGCTACCCGCAAGATACAACGGGAGATCCCTTAAAAACATTATATTAATCATCATCATGCATGATCATCATCGTGATCATTGGTGTTGTTATATTTACACATGTTCTTTGGTTCTTACCAAAACATTTTTCTTAACTTTAAGTGAATTGATTTTCAGCCCTCGATACCTCGTATAAACTCACCACTTCTCGTCATGAATCCATTCGACGAGGTGGGACAACAATGGTGTCTCTGTTGAAACAGGGAACTCTATTTTGGGATATAATGTCGTCAAGTTAGTTGCATATCCTTGTAAGTATAGTCTGAAATAATAGAGGAAATTTTATTTTAGTAATCTTCATAATACCTACCTATAGCCACTGGCGCCCTTGGGCACACAAGAATTTGGGGCCCTTTTGGAATGTAAAATAGCGAATTATAATAAAAAAAATTACTAAGTAAGTATGCCTATAGCTGATGTTGTGTACGATCTAAAATAAATTAAACGTTTAAGCTTAGCTAGGAGTTAAGCATACCATCTCTCGGACACTCAATGTTCACTGTCACTATCTTTCACTCGGAAACAAAGTAAATCTATCATCGGACATACAGGGTCATACAGGGCATTTGATCACTCACTTTCCGATAGCTTCAAGAAGAAACAGCGCATTGTCCTTATGTCCCCTTCGGGCGAGCGGCACATTGACGCAGGATACCGGTAGAGATCTCTTGAGGATGGCCTGCAGCAGACCATGCGGAGCCACCTCTATGACGACGGCATTAGCCGGTACCAGCGAGGAGATCTCTTCAAACAGCACGGGGTTCTAGACAATGTTAGTTATTTATTTTTACATAATTACAGGTTTATATACATTTTAATTTAGATAATAATAATAAAATCAAAATTTTAACATCAATAGAAAATTTGAGCCAGATCATTGCCGCCGTCGCTGGGCAAGGTGCCCAGAAGACTGGCGGCGTTGCCTCGCTGTATGGCAATACTCAGCCGTTGCCCAAGGAGGCTCCAGCCTTCCGGTCATTTGAGGCATCGACCAGGCGCGATGAGAGGTCGCGAGTACTGTTCAAAGAACTCTCATGGCCCTATGGACCGAGAGTTTCGACTCCAAAAGGCACAAATATGTAGCCCTTGCCAAGGGTGGCATATTTGCGCCTTTTGTTGTCTTCTGTGGTTGCCGCTGCCGCACAAACCTTGCGAGCGGTCGCTTGTATGTGAGACTGTGCCAGCGTATCGACACAAGTTGCGTCCCAGACAGACAACACAACGCCCGTTTTTCACGGAATAACGTGTCATCCCGTCCGGCCTCTTGCCATCGTCCCGCGATATCCCTAATGGTTCTAGTATCGCGGAGCCCGGCGGATGACATCATTCAGTGCTGCATGGCGCGACAGTAGTATTCTAGACAATACAATAAACAGGTATTACATTCCTTACATTACATGTGAACGGTTATGATGAAAAGAAAAACAGTCGAAGTAGATATATAGAAGCTTACCCGAAAATATGCTTGCCAGAAATTGTAGTTTTTATTGCTATTTTGTTTACTTGTCCATTTATCGGTAAGTACCTAGCTAAATGGAAATGCAATTTGGAGATAAACAATATTAGAACTAAAGCATATAGGATCTAAATCCAAATCCAAATCGTTTATTGCGACATTGTGTTGAGGATGACCAAATGCTGAAGATTTTAAAGGAATACAGTATTCCTAGTACCTACCTATGATAAATATGCCATGTCCTAGTGTAGTCTTACCAGTAAGTTATTGGTATGGTATTCAGCGGAAGAGTACTTGGCCGCTTCTTCCTCCCATCTATCTTGCGGTATCGAAGATGACAACCAGCGATCACTGCGTGGCTTCGGTGTTTTGATAACTTCTCTCAGGTACTTTAAAAGCCCAGGACCTAAACATAAAAGTAGTACTTTATCATGGAAATTCATCAAGTAAAGTAAGTAAAAAAGTAAAAGTTGTTTATTTCTTATAAACTGTTAAAAACACAAAACAAGACTTCCCAGTAAGTAATAAGAAATACTTGTGTTGGGAATGACTCGCAACTTCTCTTAAGATTCTAGCGTACAGTTTGTACCTATGTAAACATTTTTAATTATTTTGAAGTTAACAAATAAAGGTATGTTATGTATGTGAGAGGGTGTGTGTGTGTGTGTGTTGTGTGTGTGTGAGGGTTTGTGTGTTTGTGTTGTGTGTGAGGGTGAGGGTGTGTGTGTGTGTGTGTTGTGTGTGAGGGTGTGTGTGAGGGTGTGTGTGTGAGTGTAGTGTGTGAGGGTGTGTTTGTGTGTGTGGTAGCTGTTCCTATGCCCTACGGTTTCATTACAATGAGCCTTGGGATCGGGTGTAAAACATCCACATAGGGTGACAGTTGAACCTACCTATGCCCTGCGGTAGTGCCTGTGAGTATGTAGTGTGTAGGGGGTTCAGTAAGTACCTATATTCGAAAATCTTCATTTATGAAGATCTTTGAAGAAGTTTTTCGACTTCCTCGTGGTTAAGTGTATTTAGCCATTTAGTTACAACCTCTTTACAATTGTATAGCTGTAGGTGGTATATGCATAAAAGTCTGTTAACTTTGTTATAAATATAAGCTGATTGACAAGCATATTGTCGTTCAGCGAAGACTGTGCGAACTGTCTGCGGTGGGGCAACTGAATCTTTTCTTCTTTTGGTATTTATGGACTGGTCATACTCCAGAGATTTGTGGCATGATAGGATTAAGTTAAGGATATATAGTTTTCTTACTGATAGGAGGTGACTAGTGTCGTATAAGGATTGTGTAGTAAACCTACGAGGTAGACTGTACATAACCTTTATGACAGACCTCTGGGCTCTTTCCACGTCCATATATTTAGTTTTTGCTGCCCCCCCCCAGACTGGTATGCAGTAGGTAATCACTGATTGAGCCAATGCTAAGTATATTTTATTTAGGAGTTCTTTAGTCATAACATATCTGAGTGATTTGAAAATCCATGTCAGCTTACGCACTCTGCTCATAGTCAGTTCAATATGGCCATACCAGCTTAACCGTTGGTCTACTATGACTCCCAGGTATCTGATACACTCAACCTTCTCTATAAGTGGGCAGTCACAAACTAGGTTACTAGGGTCCGTGCAGTTGTGTATTTTTAGACGGAAATTGTCGTTAGGCTGGGAATTTATGTAAGGCGCAAAACAGATGTACTTTGTTTTTTGAACATTCAATGACAAAAGATTTTTATTCAGCCAGTTGGCAACCCTGCCCAGTCCCAGTTCAGCAACTTTATGTACCGCATCCCACGATTCCCCCGAGAAAACTATAGCAGTGTCATCTGCATAGGAGAAGATCCTCCCCCCGACGTCCTCAAGGTTACATAGATCGTTAATGTATATCAGGAAGAGCGTCGGGCCGAGGACACTCCCCTGTGGTACACCAAAGGTGACTGATCTTTCCTCACTTAAAAGTTTTTCAATTTTTACTTTTTGTGTTCGGTCGTGTAGATAACTTTCAAATAGCGAAAGAGCAGTACCACGAATACCAACTTTCTCCAGCTTGTTAATGAGAATGGGGATAGACACGGTGTCAAATGCTTTCTTTAGGTCTAGAAAGACTGTCAGACATTTCATCAGAGTTTGACCAATACCAAACTTAAATATATTTCATGAGTCATTTTCTCAAAGGCACTTTTTTTGCGGCGGGACTGAAAATCGGGGTGTGAAATGGGTTTATTACTGTGTTTTTTTTTTACCATTTCATGTGTTGTTCCCCGAGTGGTGCTTACAGCATTATTTTGTACCTAATAACATTTAGAATAAATAAGAGAAATTAAAATACTCTCACATTTTGACTTGGTGGTGCGTCCGGAACCCCCGGTTTCATGGTTAATATCCACTCTCACACAAAAGTAACGCAAAAAAGTCGAAACAAATCTTTACTATTATAATCAACTTTAGTGGTGCTATATACTGATAGGTTTGTTTTAGTATTTGGCTTTTTAATAAATCTAAGAGTCTGTCGAGAAGGAGCGTCCGCGCGAAAACCGAGATTTTGGTGGTATTCATAAAACATCTCCTCCTGCCTTCATACCAAACGCAACATGGTCAACGATCCTTTCCTCTACTTCCTTTAGTCGGGTGCTATCGCGCAGCCCAGAAGCATATGTGTGAGTTCTCTCCGGTTTCCCGCCAAAATTGTAAGTATTTCGTTTTCACGGTTCCGTAAAAAGAAATCAACAAAATTGCGGATTGCTGCAATTTTGGTGATTCTATTTTTGATCGTTGTGTACAAGATTACATGAACATTCAACATTACGTGTTAGCTAGACAGTTGAAATTTTCACAGATGATGTATTTCTGTTGTCGCTATAACAACAAATACTAAAAATCAAAAGAAATTGAATATTAAGGGGGGCTACCATACAACAAACGTGATTTTTTTCTCTTTTTGCTCGATATTGATAATGGTAGCAGGTAGACGCTTAAAATGTTCACAATATATTGAGTATATTATTTACTTAAAAAATAAATAATTAAATTAAAATTAAATTAATATTTAGGGGGGGGGCTCCCATACAATTATTTTTTTGCGGTTTTTTATAGATAATGGTACGGAACCCTTCGTGCGCGAGTGCGACTCGCACTTGGCCGGTTATTTCAACTCAAGTGGTTGTAACTGCTCCTTCTCATGTCCGACTACAAACTTTAGGTAAATTCACACCTTCGTTCCGATCCCTGATTATTACAGATTAAAATATTAGTTTGTCCAAAAATGGACATTTTAAAAAACAGCCAAAATTTGTTGATAGACATAAAAAAGCGCAGTTGTTGAAATTCACTCTCATAACAAATGTATCTCCATATTCCACGCAATTCAATGTAGAAGTGAAGGATCAACCATGAGCATACATACAAAGGTGCAAATCGTCACGTCTAGTGGAAGAAGGAATATTGCGTCTATGTTCAGCCAGAATTTCTACTTACTATACTACTCGCCTGATAGTAAGACGCCAGCCAATTGCCCCATCCCAATAAACGAGTAGGTATACGGCCCTGGACAGACGATGACACGCCCGCTCCGTCGCCGCTCGGGCCCGCCCCGCGCCCGCTAAGACGCGCTCTCACCGCCTTGCACCGATTTGTGTCTTATTGCTCATTAATAAGTCTCTTACATCGGATGGTTTTCATCGCACCCGCCCCGCGCCCGCTCCAACGCAACGCTGCGCCCGCTCCGACGTCGCGCCGCGCCCGCTCCGACACCCCGCCGCCGCGCCCGCTCCATCCGATGTATTAAGAGACTTATTAACGAGCATAGACACAAATCGGTCCAACGCGGTGAGAGCGAGGCTAAGCGGCGTCGGAGCGCGCGCGGAGCGGCGACGGAGCGGACGCGTCATCGTCTGTCCACGCCCTAAAGTATAGGTGTGAAAATCAATTATTCTTACCGGCTCCTTGTATGTATCGAGAATGGTAGGCAATGTTGGAGCATGGAACCTCCTTGGCGAAGATGCCCTGATCCGTGAGCTTGGCAACAAACTCCTTCATGACCTCCGAAGGCCCTGATATGGTGCTGGAATCGGCACTGTTATGGCATGCCACTTCTATTTCTGGTGGCAGCAAGGGAAGTATCTGGAAGTAATAACCTGGATGTAATAATTGCTGGATATAACAAGACGTAATTGCGCGGGTATATTAGTAATAATGTTGTTAACCAAAGAAAGCTGGTACCTGCTCATAACCCATTCCGACGGCAGCCATCGATCCATGTATGAAGGGTGTCTGCACCGACACCAGGCCCCGACTGTATGCCGACAGGATCATCTCCTCGGCGGTAAAGCAGCCGTCTGCGTAGGCGCAGCCCAGCTCGCCAACACTGTGACCTGTTCACCCCGGTAAAAGATATTTGCTGGTCATGGAAGGAGATTTGATTATAATTATAGGGCCATTTTAGCTCGGCCATATGCGTCCTAGTGGACATTGGGAAATAGTATGTCTGTTACAAAATTAAACGGAGCTTACCAATAATTTTGTCCGGCACCAGTCCCAATTCTCGCAGCACATCAGTCAAGCCGATTTGAACAGCAGCTATGCCCACAAACGAATGCAGGATGTTGTCGAAAATGTCCTTTTCTGGCGAAGTTATGATATGGACAATATCTATACCCTTGGGCTCTAGCGCTATGCGGCAACTGTGACAAAAACGAAAGAACGTTTTACAGAAAAGCCCGTTCTGGAGTACCTACAGTCAGAGACATTCATAAAAAATCATAATGATTAATTCCATTCTAAGTTAAGCGTTTATTCAGACATTTAGACACAAAACAGAACACAGATAAAGCCGGAGTAAAGTAACAAGATCTTCCCGGATTTTGAATTGAAGTAAATATGACTACGTGCCTGTCAGGCAACCCACTGATGAGATTGAACTGAGCTGACTCCTGCTGAACTGCTGTGGGGCGTTGCGAGATGGGATAGTAGTCGTCTGTATAACACGAAACGTCGGTAAGGGGTCGGCTCAGTCCCGCACACATTCTTACTACCGCAGAATGATGCAGCTAAGCGGCTATAAGCTGATGCTGATGAAACTCACCGCTCAATGGCAGCTGCGAAGACAGGGAAGCGCATGAGAGGCGCGCCCATACCTGCCCACTGCGAGCCCATACCGCTGTACACGAACCAAAGAGGTCGAACGGCACTGTCGTAATAGACAACATCTTCTTTGAGGCACACTGTTGCACCCTTGGCGTTTGTGTCTGAGGATGCGGATAACTCGATATTCTTCATTCATCATCACAATGTCTAGTATTGTCTAGTTATCGAAAATCTAAATACCTAGTACCTAAACTCTTTCATACATTTGAGTTCAACTGTTGCCGGATATTACAGGATCAGAATTATGATAGACTCGGGAATCATCACCTAACTATGTCATATCAATCACACACAACACAACGTACCTAGAATAACAAATCCCCTCCCCACATGTCCTGAGATAGTCTTCCGATGGATGTTGTGCAGCAGCCCAACTTCTTCAGCATCAACAGGGCGTGACTTCAGATCATCCAGGATCAGCTGAGCACCGGACTCTTGTCTGCCCGAAACTGCAACCAGGCGAGGGATCTCGCAGCGGTACCGGGACAAATCCTGCAAATTCATTATTTATCTATTGCCAGAAGTCATAAAAATAGTCTACAAAGGCGAGTTTATCTCTAAAAAGATATCTCTTCCAGAGGTTGATAGCTGAGCAAGAGCAAACTCTTCTGTCAGCAGAAGTGGACTGATCTTAGCCTTGCGAGGTTCTTAGTCAGCGTGTAGAATCGGGCATTGCAATAGCTGGGAAGTCTTATCCACAAGCGTTTCTTTAGTAACGAAGTTTTCGAGCCCAAATGTGAAAGGTGAATGTGGAAGAATTCTGTCCTAGTTGAGGCTCAAAAAAGAGGCAGAATATGGAACTTTGGAGTATATAAGCGAGCAAGAAATACCGCGCTGGCACCCAACTCATAATTCATAGTAAGTAGTAAGTAAATGTAGCCCATTAATGTGCCCACTGAGGGGCACAGGCCTTTACCCGGATCCGAGTAAGATTGAGCCATACGTGGCTCAGTGCGGGTTGGTGGAGGGGTTTTTACGACTACTACATACTACATAATTCATAATTTTCTTTATTGCACACAATTCATTATTATTGTACAAAGGCGAGCTTAAAGGGCTAACAGGAACTACAGAGAGGGACAGGTAAATAAAATACTTGAATCATCATAGAAGTAGATACCTTCTGCTTGTAGTACCCATGCAGCAGCAGATGCACGTTCACGCCAGTGACGGAGAAGCTGTTGACGGCGACGTACGAGCGGTTGAAGCGGTGGTGCTCGGTGAGGATGCGCATGCGGCCGTCGCGCAACGCGGTGACGTCATCGCGGGGGTCGTCGCAGTTCAGGTTGGCGGCCAGCTTGCCCGTGTGGTAGCCTAACAGAACCTGGATCAGATGGGATTGACTTAACAACTACAGTTTAAATTAATTTCATTTATCATTTATTTCCAGACATAATATAGTCCAATATAATAAACAAAACACATGAAATTACAAGTAAAATATAAATAAAATGTCAGTAAAATATAAGTAAAATTCCAAAATAAATGTCAATGTTTAGTGAGGTGGTGTTCAGTTACGGAGTTGTTTAGGGACAGAACGACTGCCAAAGGAGGCTGGCCAGGGCCATGACAATACTTGCTGCCTCCGGTTGACTCTGATGAAAACTATACTGACTTTGATATAGAACCTTGGACAGAATTAAGCTTGACATGACAGACTTTTGACTCATACCAAATAAAGCCTTGAATGTTTATTTACTATAGCGTTAAGTTTAATCTACTTTTTGCACTTCCATCTTGGTTGCGAATGCATGCACATTGACGCTATATCGAACATTTGCTCTATAGAACAGAGGATCGTGTATGCTAAGCATTCTGTTAGGACGTACTTTTTCTACGCAGTTCTTTAGAAATATTTGGCGTTTAGAGATGCTTCTTCGGAATCAACAACCGTTGCCCTACCATGTTCCCTGTCACGTACCTTTGTCACGGAGCATACTCCTGACGCAGCCTCAGTGTACCCGATGTTGGACATGACGCTGCCCACATACAGCGGCTCCACTCTTTCCTTGCAGAAGACATCGCTGATGGCTTCTAACTCGTTCTTGTCCGCTTCAGGCGTCGCTGTACCGGAACATGATCAATAAACTTAGGGGTCGAAAGTTAAGTCAAGAATCTCGGGTCAACGATGACGGACAGTAAGGGTGAAATATATTTTGGAACGTCAAAGTTAACTCAAGACTAGCTGCCTCGCTTTCTAACGTGCTAACTTAACTCTTAAGTTAGCGTCACGCCTTCCTTTTACCTACTATGACAGAAAATTGTGAGAAACCGATCTATGAATAACTGGTGGAGAAAGTGCAAAACCGATTTGTTAGGTACTTATATCTAAAGCGGTACGGGGTCTATCCTTTCTTTCCGCTTATGTATCCAACCCTGTTCGTTTTGGGCATGGTTGGTTACAATAAGCTGGAAGTGAGACGGGGCCTCGCACTTTCCACGTATATATTTAGGGTTTTCCGTGGCATGCTCGAAAACCCTCTAGTATTGGCGCGGCTGGGACTGTATGTGCCGAACAACTACCTCCGGGCGAGGACGCACAAGCTGTTCCACATCCCTCTGGCGAGGACGGAGATGCTGCGGGAGGCGCCGGTGATGCGGGCGCTCGCTCTCTTCAATGATATTTCAGAGAGGACTGAGGTGGACTTGTTCCAGTGTTCTTTGACGGGATTCGCAAAGGTCGCCACTTTTTGTTTATGTTATAAATAAGTAACGTTTGTATTGTTATAACCTGTTTCTTTGTCCTTTAATTTATTGTCTGTTTGTGTCGATTTAGTTTTAACTGTTATGTCGCAAGCATGTATGTGTGTAATAAATAAATAAATAAATAAATAAATAAAAACTTTTTTTACATCCTCATATCTCCATACGGTGTGATGGGCTAGTTTCTAGGTAGGTAATGGCATCTACAGTGTCTCTTCCACCCTATGAATGCTCTAAGCTTCCACCTCATATGAGAAAAGGCTTTACTGCATGAGGATGAAGATTATCTAAGATTATCAGTGATATTACCTGTGCCAAATGCTTCTACGTATTCGACAGCCCCCGGAGAAACTCCAGCTTCTTCGTAGAACTCGTTCCAAAATCCAGCCAATAATTTTTCATCTCGGAAAGGGCCGTATTTTTGTTGGCCCATCTCGTCCAGCTTAGGACCAAAGTGACTTTTGACATGGCACACGTTTGCGTAGATTCTGAAACAATTTTTGTACCGATTTTTGGAGTACCTTAAGTCAATGTTTGACTTTTAGTCATTACTTATCTATATTTACAGTCTCCTGCAGCCACTGTTGAGTGAAGTGAATAATTAAAGATGCTTACAAAAATATTCTTCCAAAAATCAATGGTCAATGGTAATTAAGATGCTTCCAAAAATTTTATGACTTTTATCTCTTGAACTTCATCTCTTGAATATAATAGTGTAGGATTAATATGGTATCATCAATAAAAGCAATATACTTGGGAAATGAGATCTACAGTATGTCTATGATTTACACAAAATACTGTACCATCCAGATGGCGAGAACTAATAAATGCGTTTGTGTAAGTGCTACCCGTATCAAACATCGACCAAATGTATGGCGTGTCTGGATCTGTATACATGTATGTTTCGTCAGTGCCTGTACTATATTGTCAACCACCCCATTGGTCGTCCCTCTGCACGCACACTGTCATATTTTTACCTGTATAATTGAATAATAGTACCTTTTTGCATTTTTGGCTTTCTCCAGAAGTAGCACATTGATACCGTCTGATCGCGCGCATCCATTAGCATTCTTGTCAAACGTTTTGGTTTTTCCATCCATGCTGAGTTTCATGTATCTGAAATATAGAAACAAAATAGCACAACCGAAGTATGGCGCAATCCCCACTAGACAGACAAGATAAGACACGAGACGAGACAGAGCCTTCGGTACAACACAGAATAGAATGAGAAAAACATGCAGCTCGTCTTGATTCTTTCCCGTTCTGTTCCATCTCTTCGGTTCTGGTCTGTCCGGTGTGTGTCAAGCAAAAGTTAAGCAGCAAATAGGGTTACTCGGAGTAAACTAAATTAAGAGCTTCTTAACGTAAGGAATATATATGATGAATTCTTCTTAATCCTCTTCTTCCACATTATCTTCAATAAAGCCATCGCCCTAATGATCAGCGTGCCAGCCCATCGCCATACCAACGCCGTGCATAACTGCCGTAACCTCTTATAGCCGCCCCGCACTTACCGCGACTCAGACTGGGCCTTTCTCTATTTTCCGATATGCAATCCCCGGGGATTCAGAGGCACAGGCATCGTAAACCTAACAATAAAATATAAATTGTTTCATGTCAGGTGGCTGGCCCATCGCCACAACCAGGCCTCCATACCTGCCGTAATGCACTGCGGTCTGCGGGTGTATGCAGATGTAGGTGCCGCCCACGATAGCCGCCTCGCACTCGCCGCGACTCATGCTGTCGTAAGCCATCTCCAGCGCAGACATTGACCCCGCGCAGGCGGCGTCGATCGACATCGAAGGTCCTTTGAGGTTGAGCCAGTACGAGATGCGGTTGGCGAACATGGACTTGTTGCATCTGTGGATTGATTGCATCACATAACGCTTTTTACCATATGGGGTGGCAGAGGCATAATTGTGACCACTTTCAGCCAGTAACAGGGTCCTAGCCCTTCGCCGCAGCTATGAAGGGTTCCTCACGATGATTTCAATCACCGTTAGAACGTCCGTATAATGTATCAGGGTCAGCACTGGGATTCAAACCTGCATATAAGCCAGCGTGAAACCACAGATACTATAATTTATCCAACTAGTCAACTGAGCTCAGTGTGGACGGGTTGTTGTTATAAAAATGCGTCAGACAAGGAATAGTCTTTCGTGTTTTACCCATACACTCATAAACTTAATCTTACCCAACAACTCCAAAACCATTTTTCAGGTTGGCGACATAGAAACTGGCTTTTTCAGTTTCCGAAAAACAAGTTCCAATAAAAACTCCAATCTTGCGACCAGCCAGCTCATCTAGGCCTACGCCTGAAAAAATAAAACGTTCTTAATGAACCACGGTCAGCTCTAAAAGCGGTTTAGCATTTTGGATGGTTTGGACGTTATGGATTAATAAACACGGAGTAAAATTAGATAATAATGATGGTAATGTATAATTTCTAGTGATATACCTATCTAGACTAGAATAGAAAAGATCCTCCATTTTTAGGGTTCCGTACCCGAAGGTACCCCTGTCCGTCCGTGCGTCTGTCTGTCTGTCTGTCTCTCACCAGGCTGTATATCATGAACAGTTGAAATTTTCACAGTATTTCTGTTGCCGCTTTTACAACAAATATATTCTATGTCCATCCTGGGTTTGCTGGAAGGGATCTCTTTTTTTAGAGATAAGCTTGCCTTTGTATATTCCTTCTCTGTATCTTTTTGTGTTTTGTCTTTTATGTGCAATAAATATATACGAAATACTAAAGAACTAAAGTTTAATATAAAGGGGGGCTCCCATACAAATAACGTGTTTTTTTTTGCGGTTTTTTTATAGATGACAGTACGGAACCCTTCGTGCGCGAGTCGGACTCGCACTTGGCCGGTTTTATTTTTATTTTAGTCAACCAAAAACACGGTGCCCACTGTATTACAAAAACACGGTGCCCACTGTATTACAAAAACATGGTGCCCACTGTATAACAAAAACACGGTGCCAACTGTAATACAAAAACACGGTGCCCACTGTATTACAAAAACATGGTGCCCACTGTATAACAAAAACACGGTGCCAACTGTAATACAAAAACACGGTGCCCACTGTATTACAAAAACATGGTGCCCACTGTATAACAAAAACACGGTGCCAACTGTAATACAAAAACACGGTGCCCACTGTATTACAAAAACACGGTGCCCACTGTATTACAAAAACACGGTGCCTACTGTATTACAAAAACACGGTGCCCACTGTGTATTACAACATTAACTGTCCCATCCAGATAGCTTTAGCTCTGGAGATGACATGACATAGCGTCACACATTATCTCATACGAAGTGAGACACAGAGAGGCACAACTATGCCTGCTCTGTTATCCAGTGGATTATACTCCACTTTGCAGCAGCAGCATGGTATTTTGAAGGTTTCCTCACGATGCTTTGCATCTCCTGCGTGAGTTTTTCGTTTATATTTTATTTAAACTTGTTATTGTGCACTGCCTACCCTTTCACTACATAATTTTTCCTTTCACGCCTGGTTTGCTGGAAGATATCTCCTTTTAGAGATAAGCTCGCCTTTGTACATGTGTTTTCTTTTAATGTAACCGTTTGAATTATTGTGTGCAGTAAAGAATTGTGAAGAAATGAAACCGCCACCGCTTTCGTCCATTGTGTGTGGCTAATGTGGAGCCTCGCCGCCGCACCGGCCAAGTCACCGCGCGTACTCAGGACGAGGCCTGACATAGACATACCAGCATCAAAGATCGCCTGGTAGACATGCTCCAGCAGTTTCCTCGACATGGCGTCCATGCTGTGCCCCAGCCGGTAGTGGACCTTGAAGAACTGCGCGTCGAAGGTGCGCAGCTCCGGCACCTTGCCGAGGTGGGTGGGGAGTTCGGGGTGCTCGTACACCCAGCGACGGTTCTTCTCCGTTATTGGGTTTATCTGGAGGGATTATGATGGAATTAATATGAACTGAAAGAAAGAAAAGAATAAAAAGAGCAAAACAAAAAAAAAAAAAACAAAAAAAAAAACAAAAGATAAAAAAAAAATCAAAGAAAAAAAATAAGTATAAAGATAAATAAGAATAGATGGATATATTTTAAAGTTTACAAACAGTTTTTTCACATACGGAGTGCCAGAGGCACAAATGTTCCCACTTTTAACCAGTGATACAATACTCTATTTTTCGCATCCATCAACTATAATAATAAGTCCAAACTACCAACACCCACTGCTAGCAGGGTCTCTTCTGTCGGCTCCTCGGCTCCTCCGGTCCTGGAGTCTCCAAGTTCAAGTTCAAGTTCAAAATTTTTATTGACCATAAAATCATACATATTACTTAGTCAACGTCAATATAATATTAATATTTTTGCATACTACCGCCCGTTCGGAAGTTGTGGGCTTAGGGATGGAGCAAAGAAGGGCAAGAAACCTCCCCCGTACCTCTTTTAAAATATCAGAGCCTTAAAAATACAATGTTATGTATTTCTACTTAAGTCTAAGGAAATACACCGAGGAGAGACGTACTGACTCAGTCCATCGCCCCTCTTTGGATTTCTGTGCGCTGAGATGGTAAAGACCATGCAGTTTTGTCATCTAAATATTCTTTTACACTGTAATATGACTTCTTCAATAGGCCGTTTTTGACATAGTTTTTGAACCTCCTTTCTGGTAGGTCCGTTGCTTCATTAGGTATTTTATTATAAAAACTAACACATACTCCCATAAAAGAGTGAGCAACCTTACTGAGTCTGAACGCGGGCATAGCAATCTTATTTCTATTTCTAGTGCCAATACTATGATTATGACCTAAAGTCTTAAATAAACCTATGTTTTTTCTGGTATACATGATATTTTCATAAATGTATTGACAGGTAACAGTAAGTATATTGATATTTTTGAATTTGTCCCTTAGTGATTGCCTAGCATCTAGTTGATAGATAGCCCGAATGGCCCTTTTTTGTAAGACAAATATTGTGTTTATATCTGCCGCTCTCCAATAAAATTACTCGCATCTACTATCCGGTCAGCACCGGATCGGAACCCGCACCTGCTGCGTGAGAAGCCACCGTGAAGCCATCCGCCCAACGGAGCTCTTTTCATACATTTTCTTACCGCCTCCTATACTTTTCATACTACCTATTGCTACTACCGGGTATATTGGGATGGTTTCCTGCGCACCGAAAAGTGCCGAGCTGAATTCTTTGTTGTGAAATACTGCACCTTGTTATAAAGGACATTGGACAGGTCCTTCACGTGGAAGGAGGCCGGGAACGTCCCTGACATGCCGGTGATGACCACGCTGTCTCCGTGCTGGGTGAAGCCCGGGGGGCGCTCCGCCCCCGGCCTGCGGTCTTCGGGGAGTGGCGACATATCCCAAGCTACTGGAGAAAACTAACAAGTTATTTATGGGGGCAAATATGTATATTCATAGCTTTAGCCAGTCAAATTGAGGAAATCGGACCGGGTAAATCGTGTAGTTTTGAATTTTTGTAACCGACTTCAAAAAAGGAGGGGGTTATCAATTTGGTTGTATGTTGTTTTTTTGTTACATTTTTTTTAATGGTAAACTGGTACTATTAATGAACCTATTCCGAAAATTCTTTCTTTGTTCAAAAGGCAAGGCCAATAGTTTGGACACATTTTTTGAAAATCTGGAATCGGTCCAGTATAGTTAGGTTTCTACATGAAAAAACTTTTGTTTTTAGCTGGATGCATCCAGATACATCCAGATTTTTTGTGACTTTTCGGTGTTTATAGTCATTGTCACGTGATATATTCCGACTGTTAGGATCGCATATTCGTTTGCATTATGTAATACTATGAACTTCACTGTCAGGAGACAAATATTGTAGGCTCGTTTTCGGGTACATAGACGACACTGTAAAACATGCGGGGAAGACCAAGTAATAGGTTAAGAAGTCGGTTTATTTTTAAGTTTTAACGTGGCGAATTATTAAAGTTATTCTTTGGAGTGTCCAGATGAACATAGTAAAGCTCACCCGGGGGTGAGCCGGCGGAGGAGGAAAGGGGAAAGGTTTTATTTTCAGTTTATTGCCGTGTACCACTATCTCGGAAACTATTAAATGGTGGGAAGAAATCATACAGAGGGGAGATCCTACGAATTAATCGCTTATTAGGTTTATCGGCATGGTCCCACGTTACAGTGGCCGGCTGGAGTGTGGGGTAGCCATAGGATACATCACATAGGATACATCACATAGGATACATCACATAGGATACATCACATAGGATACATCACATAGGATACATCACAAAAACACAGGCCTTAATAACAA
This sequence comes from Argyresthia albistria, assembly GCA_963457715.1. NCBI lineage: Eukaryota > Metazoa > Arthropoda > Insecta > Lepidoptera > Argyresthiidae > Argyresthia > Argyresthia albistria. The sequence continues at coordinate 3,054,409 of OY735274.1, read as the reverse complement.
AATAATACCTACCGTATCTCTTTCCGTTACTTTGATCACAACGAAATGTAATATCAATTTGTGCTATAGTTTTTCAACAACCAACACCACTTGAAACAAACTGAAAACTGGGCGTTAATTTAGTAAAATATTAATTTTATATGTCAGAGGCATGTTTATTGATTCATCATACTGTAGCTATTAATAATCCAAATGTCCATATCCGGATGTAAATTTCTTTCATTCTGGGTTCCGTAATCACTTCCTGTAACAAAATACTGCTTATTCCAGGCTGGCAGACGACCATTACATCTTTGGCCAATTCATTATATAGTCTTCCGCTATAGTCTCTGGGCCACTTATCTAGTGGAGAGCGCATAGATACATTTTCCTTTAAAACACAACTCACCAATTTACGGGCGGCGGGGGACGAGGTAAGAGAGCTGTGATTGGTCAGCCGCTGCGAAACTGTCAGGCGGCCCGTCATCGTACATAGGTTGCGTATGCGAACGTTTGTTGAATACAACAAACGTTTGACGAGCAATTGGATATAATAGTCTCTGCTCTGGGTAGACCATAGCGCCACGCGTTTTCCCATTCGGGTAGCAGGAGGTAGGTACATTCGGGTAGCAGGAGGTAGGTACATTCGGGTAGCAGGAGGTAGGTACATTCGGGTAGCAGGAGGTAGGTACATTCGGGTAGCAGGAGGTAGGTACATTCGGGTAGCAGGAGGTAGGTACATTCGGGTAGCAGGAGGTAGGTACATTCGGGTAGCAGGAGGTAGGTACAATTTTACCCACTTTCAGCCAGTTTACAATACTCCATTTTTGAGGGAGAGGGTCTAGCTCATTGCTGCAGCTATGGAGTACCTAATTAAGGTTTCCTCTATTAGATCTCTGTTAGTGTGCCGGCTAGACTCGTCTGCTCGTGCTTGACCGGGTCAATTTTTTTCTTAGGTCAACGACACGAAGCATAATGCTGCTTTCTTATTGAAAGGTCACTGCCAATTACTTACCTGCTCAACACAAATCAACATACCTACTTAATGGAATTACATACATTAATTACTCCAGTATCCATTGTGTTACATTTCCTGGCAAAACAAAACAATGTCATTACTTGGTAATTTCTTTATTGTTCTAGTCAAACATACTTTCAGAAAGCTATGATAGAATGCAGACAGCATGTATATGTATAAAGACGAGCTTATCTGTAACAGGAGATTTCTACCAGAAAAGGAGCTGAACGAGGAGGGGAACGGAAAAGGTAGCTTCGAGACGATCTCGCGCTCCGAGGGTTCCGTACGTCCACTTTGTAGAGATTATTAATTGACCGATGTTAATTAATTACCTCAATAGTTCGTCTTACAAACGCTAAGTACAGCTATTAACTTTTACAGGTTGTTAAACGATTTCGAAGATATTTAATTGAAAACAGGTCATTATGAACGGCCCAGGATTTTGGATAAGTACCTAACTGAACATACATACTTAACTGAAATCCTGAAGGATAGTGTCTTAAGAGATCGGCGACCGCGTGAATTTCCCATACAAACGTAATACAAAAATGATTTGAATTTGAGAACTAGTTCAAAGCATTTAGACTGTTAATCGGATTAATGCAGTGTTTACGCATGTTCCTGGTCGTATACCAAGGTTCTTATTCAAATTACTTAAAAATATTCTTATTTTGGTTGAAGAGGAACCCTGGTATACAGAACAGGAACCTGCGTAAACAGTGTATAAATCCGATTAACAGTCTAAATACGTTAAACTATTTCTCAAATTCATATTATAATTTTTGTATTACGTTTGTATGGTAAATTCACGCGGCCACCTGTCTCTTAAGTAACTTTGGCCATACTGAAGGTTCAGGATATCCCTTCTCAAAATGTAACTACTCGTCTCGTTCGCGCGGTTTCCATGAAAAAATATTAAAAATATTTATCGCCACCTGTCGTTACACTATTTCTGCCGGATGGTTTGTGCACTTTATGAAAGAAGCCGAATTTTTTTACCACAGCTAGTACATATGCCTAGGTTCATATTGAGGAAATTCGGAATCGACCTGAGAAGCCCGTGACTGACGTGAGGGTCAATTCAAAATCGTTTTTCTCCAGTTTTTCACGTTTCATTGGAAAAAAGTCCATATTTGTTATAAAAAACATATGACTAAATCAAAGAAGACAACATTTTGCGTCGATAACAAAAATAAATATTAAAATTGGTTCGACTTTTGGTTGGTTTCAATTAGTTTGACTTTTATGGGGGTCCAAATTACGCCTAAAATAAACAATATGGATTCTCAGTATAGAATCAGTATGTCCCATCTCTTGTATTTACCAGGCCGCATCCGCATATAGTAACTTTTGCTACGCAATACTTCATCCCCACCGCATGCTCCAGAACATCGTCCAGGTCCAAAAAGTGTTTTGTCATACCCATTTAGGGCTTTGAAAACCAACTTTATTTGCAACTTTGGACTATTAGATACGAGATATATCCAGGTCCCACGGGGCCACTCCTGCCATGTCATCTGGTAGCATTGAGCTACTATTACTAGCGTAGTAATGTCTGGTAGAGGGGTTCCTACTGCGTGTTTCAGATCATCGTCTAGTCCCAAACTTTTTCGAACGATAGCCTTTCAAGGCTTCGAATACCTACTTACTAGCCGGTCAGAATATCTGTGCACCTCGCTGGAATGCGGCGCCTCTCCCGCTTCCCCTGTCACCTCTCCGCGCACTCCCCGGTGCGACAGTACGGTTAGCATCTTCGTTGCCGATACACGTCCCGATAATTTTGATATTTTCGCTTTGTTGGTGTTTTGTTTTTTATTTATTGTTAAGTTTAGACTGTTTACTGTTAAGTTTGGACTGGTTCGGTTGTTATTACTAGTGGCTCTGTGAGCTGTAGACCTCGCGAGTATGTCGGTGGGAAAGCTGAACTGCTAAAACACATAAAAAAAATAACCCAAATAATTTTCTTTCAATAACACATACAAACTTATGAATGTACCTGGTTACGTACATGCAGTATGAAAGTAGCCGCACCAATAACTTTGTAAACTACATTTCGCGATCTTTTATACAACCTATTGACTTTTTACTAAAATTATATAATCTGTTTCACTCTCATAGTCTTTACAAATCCAACGACACCTCATTTGTTAATATCCATCGAGCCGTTTGGGTTGTAGCGATTTTTTTACATTTTAAAACCCCATATCTCCGCCATTTTGAAAAAAATCAAAAAACTGGCTCGAGTAAAAAATTCTATTTATTTTTTCAACCTGCTCACAAAATTTCACGAGAATCGGTTCATAAATGCGACCTGTAGAGGAGAACAACCGGACATACAAAAGCATTTTTGCCCAAACCTGAAACGGAGACGCTTCGCTCGCTTCGCTCGCTCATCTGTTTCACTCTCATGGTCTTTACGAATCCAACGACACCTCATTTGTTAATATCCATCGAGCCGTTTGGGTTGTAGCGATTTTATCTCCGCCATTTTGAAAAAAATCAAAAAACTGGCTCGAGTAAAAAATTCTATTTATTTTTCCAACCTGCTCACAAAATTTCACGAGAATCGGTTCATAAATGCGACCTGTAGAGGAGAACAACCGGACATACGAAAGCATTTTTGCCCAAACCTGAAACGGAGACGCTTCGCTCGCTTCGCTCGCTCGGTCAAAAATTGTTGTAGCTGTTAAACTGAAGTCATGGGAAAAACAATACACAGCGAATCAAGAAATCTAATCTTGAAAGTGCTCAAGTTTTTTGAATCGGAGAAAGCAAATAATCAGTACACCATACCTGTAGACCAAGTGGTGAAACGAACCTGTGCTGGAACTGGGATATCAAAGAGGACTCTAATGAAAATTAAAAATGAAGCCAAAGTACAATCACCTACTTCGCCGGGCGCTAGTCCGACTCCAAGTACTAGTAATAATTTTAAGGTAAAGCAAAGGGTGGCAAATAAAAACATTGACCAATCGGAAAAGAAAATAGAACAACTTACAAAAGATGCGATTAAGTCAATTACGCCAGCTGACTGGAAAAAAGAAGTGAATCACGTGGAGAGACTACAGCGAGAATACTGGGAAAAGGATCATCTAGCAGACGACAACAACACACATTTTTTAATACCACTAGGGGAAGACAGTTCGGAGAGTTCAGAAAGTGAGAGTGAGGAAGATACAATGTCAGGCATTGAGTCAATAATTTATAGTGACTGAGTTTAATAATAAATGTTTTTGTAATCAAAATTATTGTTTTTTAATAACAAACCCTTCATCAATGATAAATTGATTTGAATAGGTTAGTAGTTTTTTTTTACCTCCACATTTCTCGAAATAACTTTTTTTCACACCGTACCCAGACCGCCGATATGACGTCACGAGGTCAGGTGCACAGATATTGTGACCGGGTAGTACCACATTTTCACAAAAAAGCTGAAATTTTCAACATTTGCTGTGGAACGATAGTATTTTTGCACAAAAATGAATTCTTCGTCCTTTTTTATACGAAAACGATATGAAACATGCCCTAGCAGCAGAAAATCAGAAATTATTTATTTTTAGTTTGTGGTGCGGGGTGCGTTTTTGTATTGACTATCACGGGCCTCTCAGTTCGAGTCCGACTTTCCTTTTCGAAATATGAACCTAAAGCATAGTATAAATAGAAGTGTGGTAAAAAATTCAGGCTTCAAAAGTTGTTTTGTTCTAGAACGAAGTCCTATTAAAATTCAACTAGCGCCACCTGTCATAAAGTTTGAGAAATATTACGTGACATCTATTATCACTTACGAAAACTTTTATGAGACAGCGCCATCTAGGGTCAAGTTTCAAAACTTTTATAAGACAGCGCCATCTACGGTCAAGTAGCATGACTAATTTTATCAGCGTCATCTAGTGTCAAGTAGCAGAATCGCGTTGTATTTTTTAATAATGCTGCCATTAATAAAAACTAAACTTTGTTTTGCGTATGCTAAATTTTTTCACACTAGCAACAATTAAACTTGTTTTTGCAAACCGTAGTTGATGTCGGGTGCATGTTGTGGTCGTAATTATTTTTTTGATACATGAGAGCGTCTACCGGACTGTGATGTGAATTGGTGATCTTCCACTCCAGCTTTTTTGGTTTCATTCATGTGAAGAGTCAGTCATTGCCGCGTTTCCACTGGAGCTGCTGCGGCGGCTGCTAGCCATGGCGGGCCCCTCGGAAGGGGAGCCTGACGGCTGGGCAGAGTTTTGCGAGCGCCAGGCGAAGTCCACTGCCCAAGACTTTGCCAAAGCCTGCATGCAGTACGTCCACGCAGACGCTACACGCTCGGCCGTCTCACACAAGGACTTGCTCAAAAAATTCGTCGATTGCTTCTCGGAACATTTCGACGCTGACATCTGCAAACTGAAGATTCAACACAAAATACCGAACGGCACCCACGGGCACGATGAAAGCGACTATTCAGAGGAAGTTGAGTCGCCGAAGACACAACCCAAAACCTTTTTCCGGAGGTTGTCCTTCAAAGGGCTGAGACGCGGGAAGGGCTTGTTTCACAAGCAACATTCGGACGAAATCGAACTCTCGTCGAATCTAAACAAACAAAATAAGACTAAGTTAGCTAAAATAGTTGTAGAGTGTAGGAAAGAAGGATTAGTGAACTATTTAACGCCAGAAAGTCTGGAGCAGCCATCAGGGCCGCAAAAGTGGGAGAAATGTAGGCTAGCACTTATGAAGACAGTCGGTGGTTACATGTTGGAGTTTTATTCACCACCGAAGGCTCAGAAGCCTCGCAGTGGAGTGTTTTGTTTTCTAATAACAGAAGCGAGAGAAACAACAGCACTGGAGATGCCAGACCATGAAAACACATTTGTTTTGAAGGTATGTCTCAGTTTTGTAACAAAATGACAATAAGTGTAGGTAATCTTTCAAAAAAACTGGGAATATGGCCTGTGGCAATGTTCTTTGTAGAAAATATGATGTACCTATTCATAATTTGCTACCTTGCAGGCCGCGATGAGGCAGCTCTTTTTAGCTAGATCTTTATTACTGTTTCCTCACCCTTATCAATAAATCTGATGAAGCTTGGTTTCTTTCACATAATGAGTGAGAAATCTTAAACCCAAAATCTCACTCATTCCCTTCTCAAATTTCAGGCTGATAACAACATGGAGTATGTCATAGAGGCCCAAGACACCAACGACATGAGATCATGGCTGGCCACAATAAAGTACTGCATGCGAACAACACCCACATCCCAGCCGCCACCAGAGGCGCTACAGGGGACACCCGAACCAGCACCACCCGATCTGCCACCGAGACGAGATCTGCCAACCAGCTCGAGTAATGTAGACCTCACTACTGATACACCGGAGGAAGCGGAATTAGGTTTGACAATGTTTTCTTTATTAGTAGAAAAGTAGTATTTTGAATAGGTATGCGGTTTATCAAAATAATATGAGAAAAATCCAAGGAGATGCAGAAATCACAAACAGGTCCCGGATTCTACAAATGAATTGCATTTCAATTGCTATAGCGAGGGTGCAGAAACCAATTTTAGGGTTCCGTACCCGTCGGGTGCCAAACGGGACCCTATTACTGTCTGTCTGTCACCAGGCTGTATCTTGAAATTTTCACAGATGATGTATTTCTGTTGCCACTATAACAACATATACTAAAAAACAAAATAAAATTAAACTTAAGGGGGGCTCCCATACAACTAACGTGATTTTTTTGCGGTTTTTTATAGATAATGGTATGGAACCCTTCGTGCGCGAGTCCGACTTGCACTTGGCCGGTTATTATTTATTAGCCGGCGCGGCGCGGGCGCGCAACGTCTCGGCGTCGCGTCGTCGTCGTCGCCCAAAACGGGTTTCTGCGCCCTCGCCATAGCAATTCGCATGCCATTCGTTTGTAGAATTGGGGGCCAGATTACCCACTCATATTTTATCAAGTCCTGTTGCTGTATCTAAAATATTTGTCAATATCAATCTTGCTGATATTTCTAATTTGAAATCACGTCTTTTCCGGTGCATAAATATGTCTATAGACAAGTGAACCGTAACTTCATCCAAATATTGCCACTATGATACAGTTCCAGTCACGTAAAAAGACAATGCGCGACAACGATAGAATGTATTTGCAATAGCTACAATCGCGCCCGAAAGTCACACACACACACATGTCACTACACTGATTGTACAGGGATGACATTGTCATCCCTGTACAATCAGTGTAGGGCTCTACTCACGCTGCATCGCGATGCAATCTGTCTCGCGATTTGTTGCTGCAACTTGTATTTCTCTCTCTGTCTTCCTGTTCTGTCCTTCTCTAGCGGTTGCAAGGCAACCTGCCTTCTATGAGTTGCAGCGACAGATTGCAAGCCAGGTTGCATCGTGAGTAGAGCCTATATCTTTTTAGCCGACTTCCCAAAGGAAGAGGTTTACAATTAGTATGGATGTTTTATTTTATTTTTTATGTATGTGCCCAGATAGCGCCTAGACGGATGGACCGATTTGGAAAATTATTTTTTTGTTTGAAAGGGTTTACCTTCCCATTGGTCCCATTGACACCAGGTCAGTATCTGATGATGGGATCCTGGAGAAATCGAGGGAACTCTTCAAATATTATAGGCAGACCTATAGTGATTTTTGTGTTTTTAGTAAATAACTCGTGCATTTACTCACGGTAAGCATGATATTGTGATGCGGAACTGCTGATGAAGACCACATTTGGCCACCAGAACTGCTCAATACTAGGTACAAATACAATGCGTGGCTGACGGGCAGGCAACGCCTATAGCCTAAACCGGTGGACCTAGAGCCATGAAACTTTGTACAGAGGTTCCTTAGTAGCGTGGGGTAGCACTGAGATGGGATTTGACAAAATTAATTCCCCAAGGGGGGGGGATAAGGGGTTTAATCAAACAGGGTTTGTGGAAGTCGGTTTTTTCTAAAGTTTACTTTTTGTTTCAATTATTACAAAACGGGAACTGTACGCCGTCATAAGTTCTTTTCGCACCACCCCCACAGGTTCAATAGCCGAGGAGTCGTGCTCGGCCGCGGGCGGGGAGTCCCCGCGCGTGTCGCTCGCCGAGTGGCCCTGGTTCCACGGCACTCTCGCGCGCGCCACGGCCGCCGCGTGCGTGCTCGCCGGCGGCGCCAGCCATCACGGCTGCTACCTCGTGCGGCAGAGCGAGACGCGGAGGGGGGAGTATGTGCTGACCTTCAACTTCCAGGTGGGTGATGGTTGCTGTTTTGTTTACCAATTGGTTGTATGGCGACTATATATCCAATTGACTGCGCCTGCGGGGGAATGCGGCTCGCCAAACGTTAGTTGTATTCAACGTACGCAACCTATGTACGATGACGAGCCGCCAGACAGTTTCGCAGCAATCACAGCTCTCTTACCTCGTCCCCCGCCGCCCGTAAATTGGTGAGTTGTGTTTCAAAGGAAAATGTGTCTATGCGCTCTCCACTGGATAAGTGCTCCCTGATGTGTGTCGCCAGTCGCGTATATGATCTAAGGGCCATATTTCATTAGGACATCGTGGTTGCGCCAACAACTGTATACATTTTGTCGGTGGCGCGACACTGGCTAATAACATAATACTCTATTTTGCGTGACAGGGGGCTAGCCCGTCGCCGTAGCTATGCAGTAATGAAAGCTTCCTCATTTTTTGCATCACCGTTAGAGTGTCCATATATCGTACTTTCGATAATAACTGGTACTGGTTAATAACTGGTTAAATATGGCCCTAATAGCAATAGCGAGGCTGTCGATGCAGTCGAGCGGCTATGCTTCCCAAACGAGAGCGCTAGAGAAGGAATTCCGGCTAGAAAGGAAGGAATAAAACCCAGGTCTTGGATAGTTACTGGTTCCTACGATACTGGGTATATCTGGGTTACGGGACAGAAGCAATATGTGCCTGTATGTAAAGGCCCCTACACGATGGCCCATGATGGGACGGCAACATATAAGCACAGCCACGACTTATGCCATACTTCAACGCATGTGCGCAAAATTCACACCATAAATAAAATCTAGCAGAAATGACATTTACATAGCTAAGCTGGTCAAACAAGCGAGCACCTCTTTGCAATGGCAAGATGGTCCATTGTGCATGGGGGCCATAAATTTTATGTTATTTAGATCAATTCAATTTCTTAATTAATGTCGGTCTGACAACTTAGGTTAATATCACATGTTTTGTAGATTTCACTGTAGAGCTCGTCTAATCTGAAACCAAGGAGTGGGGCGCGTCATTTCGGCTTAGACGAGCTCTATTTGTTTTAGTGTTGATTTGTTTCTCGTTAAAACTACTCGGGAATGACGGACGACCTCTGTGGCGCAGCGGTTGCGCATCTGTCTACCATGCGAGAGGTCCCGGGTTCGAATCCCGGTTGGGGACAAAAAAAAACCCCAGGTCTTGGATGTTTACACGTTGTGATGTCCCTGTTTCTGGTTGCGACGACACAGGGTATCCAAGTGTGGGGCCAGAAGCAATGTATGTGCCTGTATGTAAATGTTTGTTTGTTTTAATTACTCGTCGTTTAGGTACCAAGTATGGACGTGAGAAAATGCCTCCCCGTTATTGACTCAATCCCAATTGTCCTCTCCAGGGCCGAGCGAAACACCTCCGCATGACCCTCAGCGACATGGGCCAATGTCGCGTGCAACACCTCTGGTTCCCGAACGTGCACGAGATGCTCGAGCACTTCCGAGCGCACCCGATCCCGCTCGAGTCGGGCGGCAGCGCCGACGTGAAGCTGACCGAGTACGTGGTCAGCCAGGACGCGGCGCGCCAACAAGTGAGACACGAGACAGATATAGACTGAAGTGTGACTGAGAAGGCGATACAATATGGCAGCTGAGTTGGTTAACGTCGTAGCTGCTAGTGTGATTATCTAGTAACTAGGGTGGTTAGCTAGTAGCTAGGGTGGTTAGCCTAGTAGCTAGGGTGGTTAGCCTAGTAGCTAAGGTGGTTAGCCTAGTAGCTAGGGTGGTTAGCCTAGTAACTACGGTGATGTTCCTAGTAGCCATTTTAGCCAGCTACCTAAACAGCGCGCTAAAACCCACATGACATACCACCGAGCGCACCCGATCCCGCTCGAGTCGGGCGGCAGCGCCGACGTGAAGCTGACCGAGTACGTGGTCAGCCAGGACGCGGCGCGCCAACAAGTGAGACACGAGACAGATATAGACTGAAGTGTGACTGAGAAAGCGATACAATATGGCAGCTGAGTTGTTAACGTCGTAGCTACTAGGGTGGTTATCTAGTAGCTTGGGTGTTTCCCCTAGTAGCTAGGTAAATGAATCTAGTGGTCAGGGTGGTCACCCATTTTTGCCAGCTACCTAAAGATATACTTTCATCAGGTGGGTGGGTAGGGTGGATAGCCTAGTGGTCACTATGGACAGCCTGGTAGCTAGGGTAGTTAGCCTAGTAGATTGGGTGGTTAGCCTAGTAGCTAGGGTGGTTAGACTAGTAGCTAGGATAGTTAACCCAGTAATTTGACCTGGTATCTTACTAGTAACGTCCAGTTTAGTAAAGGTTAGCGTTTGCCTGATCATGGAGGTCTTTCTGCCTTACAAACATATGCTGCATAACCTCAGTAAGTGTGTAGTTGTGTCGATGTTGTACCGTTGCTTGTGTTTACTCAGAGCCATATAACCCTGCTTGAGATGTGAACCTTCACCTATTGTTTATAAGGAGTGACCAATAGACATTCTCTAAGGGAGATAACTCACCGTCTGCCGTTGAGGTAAAGAAATTATAACAGTAAAAATTTACTTTAAATTATCGAATCATTTGACCTTGACTATTTCTCGGTGTGTTATGGCCCTAAGATAATCAGTAGTAAGGCAGCTACACGTTATGATTCACCAGTAATATACAGACAGTTTTAGTCGTTAGTCGTTCATTAAATTGTTATTATACCTAGGTATCTTGCCTACAGTCTGTAGTAAACCAATACATTCTTACGTCATCCATGCTCTTTTCCCAGTGTTTTTAATCCAAACCCACCGAGATTTGAGATGCTATCTACATTAGCTTAGACCTTAGTCTTCAGTCTGTGCAATGTACAAATGTACCCTAATATTTTTTGTATGTACTCGTATAACGCTTTCCAGTTACACTGTACTTGTGATTGGTTTTGTGCATCATAATAATTATTTATTTATGTCCTGTTTCAATGGGTCTCGATAAACGTTATGTGACAGATTAATCTAACATTTTTCGATTTATCTATTCAATAGGGTTTATCGAGACTGTTTGGAACAAGGCCTTAGATTCGTAGTTTTTTCAGTAGTTAATTTTGTTTCCTGAATTAGCATTTATTTATTGACCGCATTTGTTAAAGACATAAAATACTTTATTTATAAGGCGTAATGTACAACTTGTATTCATGAAAATTAAATGGCTAATGATATAGCTTTCGGCCATCTTTTAAGTTATTTATAATATTTATAACTTGATTTCGTTATCGTTTTGCCCCTGGGTCGAATATCAAAGAGACTTTAAGGACTTTTCAAAATGGTTACGTATTTTTAACTTTTATAAATCATAAATGTTTACCTAATATTATTTGTCTAAGAGTTAAGTAATATAAAAAATAATAATTTCTACCTATTCTAAAACTACAAAATACGTAAGTAAAAATCTCGAACCAAGAACAATATGATTTCGAAGAAATAGATAAGTAAGCATAGATTAGATATTGTACATAGCAAAGGAAGTCTTCTAGATTTAAAAATAATAATTTAATTTACTCTAGTTCAAAATAAAATCACAATTTGTAATGCGATCTCAAAAATCGTTTTCATCATTTCTCCAATGTGTTGCTAATCGCTACCACACTACATAGATCACGCCCGGCGACGTGTAAGTATGTGGAAAAGATTATTATATAGTATGTATACTTAGGTACTAGAAATTTGACGATACCTAATTAATTGAATTCAATGTATATGGACATTATTTTCAGTGTAATAATTGTCTGTGTAATGTAATTGATTACCAGATCGAAGTACAAACGAAATCAATAAGAATGCAGTACAAACTTGTAGTCTACATTCTCTGTTTAATAATATTGCAGTACATCCTTTTCCTACCAGTTTCGGTGTAGTCTTTTGTCGGTATGTAGCCCTTCAGGGTCCTTTTAAAAGAACCCTGAATAATAATAAAATGGAATAATACTTTCAGAATTAATTGATCGAAGGTTTGTTCGCGAAGCGCAAATAATAATATAAGAAATACAATAATGTTAATACGTATTTTAAGTAATGTTTATTTGTACAAAATCGAACTCATGTTCTTCGCAGCTTTAATCGTAATTTTTTCACTGTACCTATATTTTATTATTAAACTTATTTTTCTTTGGAATGGCTTTGTCTTTTTTTCGTAGGTAAAATGCGTTGATGTTGTGACTTGCGTGTGTGTTTGTTTGTGCTGGTGTTGATATGGTAAGTGTATATTTTGTATTGTTTGTTTTGCATGCATTTCAATCGCTATTGCAATTCCTTTCATTTAACTCGTATAAAATTAATCTCCTTTTAGATAAACGACGTCTTGGCTTTAGAGCCTTTATTTCCAAAGAAAATTGCACGGCCCTTGAAATATAAAAAACAGTCACGATTCTCAATAAATTCTAAATTGACGAATCCAAAATGGCCACAGCGCACGGAAAGTGTATGCAACCTCTTTAGCGTGAATACCGCTAAAGAGCCCGCGTTACAATACAATATCAGCAGCACAAGCTTCCCCCATAATAGAACCTACTCGTATATAACCAAATACTCTACACCACCCCCCTACCCCGCAGCTGGACGTGTCGCACGGCAGCGATGTGCGCATGCGCCGCGCCGAGCTCGAAGCGCTGATGGCGGCCAGCGTCAGCCACCACGACAACCGAGCAGTGGACAACCAGTACAGCTTCGTGTAGCTACATACAGCTAGTCATTCCCGGCAGGCCGGCCGGTGGGCACGGGGAGGTTGCATCAGCCATTACCCGAAACCATACTGCACCACGCGGGTTGATGGAGGCGTGAGATTGATTGATTACCGATTACCGTAATTTCTATCATACGACTGCCAAAAATAGACCAAGACCATACAAATGTCGGTACGGTCAGGGACAGGTGCAATGGGGAATCTGTACCGGCGTAGAGGGCAAGAAGTTTGTATTTGCTTTAGTAATTGGATGGGAATATGTAGTCATGTTTAATGTATAGCGGCTGGCATTTTGTCCAAAGTACTTACGTCATAATTTCATCATCAGGGTCAGGGAACCCACTCATGAGTATAGGCATGATAATTTATTAAAGTTATTTGTGTTAAACTGTACATTGGGTGTCATACCATATTATAGATAGAACGTGTATGTAACACTAATTATTTTCTTTACAGTAAGGCTTAGCAATTATTTTTTTTAGTTCAAGGCTAGTATAATCGTTAAGTAAAAGTAGTGCAATTTTTTTAATCGACCATTAATTTTTATTACTATAACATATGTATGTACAAAACATACAAACTACTGTAATTATTTACTGGTGCAATTCTAAATAATTTGAGGCTTATATTGGTAAGTAAATGAATTGATGTAGTGTCACATCACAACCTAGCCAGGGTGACACTGGCTATGCAGCCCATATTTTTGTGCATATTTCATAAGTATTGTATGTTTGTCTAATCACTGATTTTAGTTCATTGATCGGGCTTGGCCATTTTTGTGGTAATTTGGTAAGGTTAGGTACAGTCACCATCACATTTACATATACGAGCGAGCTTCTGAAATAAATCCACCCACACATCCTAAGCAACCAGAAACAGAAACATCTATGTAGCGAAAGTGTAAAAATTATGTCAACATCCATATTCTTCTGAAATAAATCCACCCACACATCCTAAGCAACCAGAAACAGAAACATCTCTGTAGCGAAAGTGTAAAATTTATGTCAACATCCATATTTCACCCCTTCGCTGCCACAAGCAGTCTCCATACAATAACTGACAGTGGGTACCAAGCAAGCAGAGTCTCCATACAATAACTGACAGTGGGAACCAAGCAAGCAGAGTCTCCATACAATAACTGACAGTGGGTACCAAGCAAGACGTCAATTAATGTCAGTAATGAAATGAAAACTCAATTTCCCCTAATTTTAATGTCAAATATTTCTCCCTTTTGGCTAGGAGATGGACAGAAGGGGTTAAGACAGAGGATGTTGTCTGTGAATGTATTTCTGTTTGTTTATGATGTGTAATGTACATCTATTTGAGTATCTTGATATTTCTGATGCTGACTGTACAGAGAGATTTCAAATCAAACCCTCTGGATAACCGACCAAGAATTGCTAGAGTCTGAGTGTATCAAACTCGGTAAATGTATCAAAGTTATTAATGTGAATTATCATTATTATTATAAAGTAATTAAAAGGATGAAATGAGAAAAAGATCAATCTTTATATATAAAAAAACATATAATGAAATTGTATGTGTTGTTGGAATTGGAATGAAGGGTGTAGTTTATTAGAAGTTATTTTAATTCTGAATGACACCTTCGTCAAGATCATTTAAATGGTCCGGTATCACATTGTTCAGAGTTATGAATGTCATCAACCAGCAAAAGTAAATACTGGTTTAAATTCCACCCTAATCTAATGTTGATGTTAAAAGTTTAATGTATTTGAAGAAATAACAACACAAATCGTAAGAAAAAATATTTAAATCTATTTTCTGTGTTTGTCCTTATGCTCCAATTATACATTCCTGCTGGTAGGACCACATGGACAAGTGCTTATGCTTCTACGCCGAGTAGGAGCTTATTTCGTACAAGCACAGGGTGCTCATCCCATACCAATTAGAATTAGTAACCCTTCGTAAAAAGAGATGGCGTGAGGAGTAAGATTTGTACTTATAAATAAATAAATAAGAGAGATCTTGCAACAAACTGAATGGACAGATTGTTTTAATAGCGACGTGAGATTATCTCTAATTAGAAACGCCATGGTTTCAGTTAACATACTTCTAGGTGGCGCTAATCTTAGAATAAATCCTATATATCTTAGCGCCATCTCGTGGTATTTGCAATTTTTCGATGGTGCTGCACCAAGCGATAATGGCCTCGAACTAAAGAAGCTTCCGCAGCATCTCAGTTTACGCCGGTGTCATATTTTGTTCTAGGTGGTCTATCTGTATTAGTATAATATTATAGCATCTAAACAACGTCCTAGGTCGCGTTTCGTGATATCGCCGTTAGCGCCATAATCGATAACAGCGTCTACGATGCTATCGTTTTGTATCACCAAAACTGACTCGGAACGGCTTCGTACGCGCTGTAATCGATTTTGGCGTGACTCGGAACAGGGGGCTAGACAACATCAAGACTTGCTACCTACCGGAATGCCACTTTCTGGCATTGGGAAGCTTGTAATATGCTTCTGATTGGCTTGAGTCTATAAACAAGGTGTAAATGAATTAACGCAAAATGATAAACTACTACTTTGTTAGGGACATCATTCTGAGCAACTATGAAACCAATTTGGTCAGAGCAACTTTATTTAGAATATCCCCCCAGGGTAGCAACAACCCACGCGGCGGGTGGGGGGCGATACTCAGTTCTCGCCTTCTTGCCTATACAGTCTCTCGTATAATAATTCAATCGTCCAGTAACGGCACAATGTAGAACTCCGAGAACATCTGTCTCTGGTCCTCTTTCTCGAGCTTCAACTGCAACAGCAGTAGGCCGTTGGAACTGCAACGCAGGACCACCTGAAATAAATAATAAAGAAATGGGGGCGGTCTGGAAGGAAAAAGCACTAAACTAAAAAGGCCACTAAGCCCTCTAAACGTCATAATGACGTCATCTTAGTTCAAGTTCAAGTTCAAATTTTGAGTGAGGAGTAAGATTTGTACTTTAAACACCATGGTTTCAGTTAACATACTTCTAGGTGGCGCTAATCTTAGAATAAATCCTATATATCTTAGCGCCATCTCGTGGTATTTGCAATTTTTCGATGGTGCTGCACCAAGCGATAATGTCCTCGAACTAAAGAAGCTTCCGTAGCATGTCAGTTTACGCCGGTGTCATATTATGTTCTAGGTGGTCTATCTGTAGTCTTGTGTCGGTCATGTACGAAGAACGATTAGGAAACGTTACCGTGCAATGAACGAAAAGAAACGTTTCCCTACGCTAGTCGCTAATCGGACATTCGTTCTATTAGGACATGACCGACCGACCGACCGAGCGAGATTCTCGCTCGGTCGGTCGGTCGGTCATGTCCTAATAGAACGAATGTCCGATTAGCGACTCGCTCGGTCGGTCGGTCGGTCATGTCCTAATAGAACGAATGTCCGATTAGCGACTAGCGTAGGGAAACGTTTCAGCGAGAAGGAGAATGGCGGGGCGGGCGGGAGCCATTCATTACATTACATTACATTATTATTATACTTTAATAGAAGTGACAAGTAGTCAAGAGACTAGAATGACAGTCCTAAGCCTGTTTAGGTATGAAGGAAAATCTAATATTATTTAACTTTTTATTTCTGCAATGCAAACGGACACGTACAATTGTATAAATATGTGAATACAGAGTATAATATTCCTGAAGTTTCTGCTCTGCACGACAAGAAAGGTTAATCTAATAGCCCATTTTTTATTCATCCAATCCAACGTCCTAATAGTACTAATAAAGCTGTTAGAGCTTACTGGTACACCGACTGAAATGTCCTAGTACGGAGCGCTCTCTGAGGACCGAGCAGGCATATTGTTTTATTCATAAGATCCCATGTCCTAATAGTACTAATAGAACTGTTAGAGTGTACTAGTACACTGACTGAAATGTACTAGTACGGAGCGCTCTCTCTGATGACCGAGCAGGCACAAGACTATCTATCTGTATTAGTATAATATTATAGTATCTGTGATTGATCATACTCAATTTCAATTTCCACAAGCAAGCATGAGCGTTGAGACGGCAAGACGGAATACCGCACAAATGGCACCACCACACGATGTGGACGCCATACAGTTTTTGCACATGCAAGTCGCTGCGTGTGGCCGGGCCTTTACACTACCCGATGACCAGCCGGCTATACGCTACAAGGTGTACCTTAGTGGAGACAGCGAGCGCCTTCATCATCAGCCGAATGTGATGCAGCTGGTACTTGAGGGTGACGTCCTTCTCGCAGCTGAAGCTCTGCACCATGTCGGAAGACTTCGGCACCTCGATGCACGACCGGTCCTGTCCAGTATAGAGGACATTTATTGATTTTATGTTTTGGACGACCAAAAAAGGTTTGTAAAAACTAAAATACTATAATTACCAAAACTAGCGAGTATGAACAGGCGACTGACGTATTATCGGCAAATGATAATTCTATGTAAGGGCACAGGTGCTCATCCCATACAAATTATAATTAGTCCCTTCATAAAAAAGAGATGGCGTGAGGAGCAAGATTTGTACTAAACGCCATGGTTTCAGTTAACATACTTCTAGGTGGCGCTAATCTTAGAAAAAATCCTATATATCTGAGCGCCATCTCGTTTTATTTGCAATTTTTCGATGGTGCTGCACCAAGCGATAATGGCCTCGAACAAAAGAAGCTTCCGTAGCATCTCAGTTTACACCGCCGCCGGTGTCATATTTTGTTCTAGGTGGTCTATCTGTATCAGCATAATATTATAGTATCTGTGGTAAGGGACAGAACTATGAGTAAATCTGTCCCTATCTCCCAGCCCTTGGATAACATGCATTCTCTACCTTATCTGACGATTTCCGCGCCAAGCCACGAGATGCTTTTCCGAGTCGTACAAAGTGATAACTAGCGGGAATAGCGGGATGCATGTTGCTTACGGGCCCATTGCAGGGCCTGGATTCAAGTAGCGTAACGACTGCTCAGTGCGAGAGGTCCCGGGTTCGAATCCCGGCTGGGAATAATAAAAAAAAAACAGGGTCTTGGATGTTTACATGTTTGTGACGTCCGCTGTTCCTGGTTCCCACGACACAGGGTATCCTAGTGTGGTGTCGGAACCAATTTTGTCTATATGCATACGCAAATGAATAAAATTGGTAAGTAAAGTAAATGTAGCCCATTAATGTCCCCACCGAGGGCCCAATAAAATAGGTAATTAAAAATAATTGGCCTTATGGTTAAAGTCGTATTATACCCTATCCAATATAACAGGCAACTTGACAGCTAACCTAAAACTTCATAAAATCAAAATAATAATCTAAAGCTTTTAAATCAAAATAATAATATCTTTAAGTGCTGATAGCAGTGATGGCGATTACAACTCTTCTGTTAGTTCAACTGAATAAACAATTTCGATTCTTTCCGATTGTGTTGGTAACATCCCTAGTGTTTAAAAAGTGGATTTTATGAAGTTTTAGGTTAGCTGTCAAATTGCCTGTTATATTGGATAGGGTATAGTTACCTGCATGCCGTAGGTGACGATGCTGAGATTGGGGTGTTCGGGCGTGAGGTTGAGTTCTATGACGTCACAGCTGCGCTCCAGGTCTGCCAGCAGCCCGAGAAACGCGCCGGCCTTCAGCACCAACTTCGCCACCTGGGGGGTAACCACCATTCAACATTCTTAGCGACTCAGTTTAGGCACCTAAGGGAACGTAGGTAGGTACTAGCCGACCATTACAGTTAGGCGCACCGCAAACATGGCGTCGTTGGAACTAGGGATGGGAATAGGAGTGGGCGTTATCTACTCGTATCGTGTAAACGTTACGAAAACCGCTATTGCGTCGGTAGCGGTCACCGCGTTACTGGTTGTCTGTAAAACTGTAATGTCATTAGCATGTTTTACGTGGGCAACCAATTTCAATCTACATTTCGGTTATGAATATAAAACTGAGACTTAAATTTATTAATTCTTTTTATTTTAACTATAACTAATAATATAATGAATTAATGACGTTATATGTAAGCAGTGGAAATATTAAAGATTATTTTGTGATCATAACTTTTTATTGCAGTAAAAATTGAAAGTAACGCCAGAAAATATAAAAGTGAAAAATTAAATTGATTATTATTCAGAATCACTAGCGGAATCTAACTCTTCGATCCCCGACATTCTTTTTTATAACATACGACAAATTATAACTGACAACGAAATCTCCAAGAACCGTATCACTGTCGAGAGCGAGTTACCGACTGCGCGTCACTAGGGTAAGCGCGGGGGGATGAGGCGGGGTACGGGCGCCGAAACCGCATTTTGTAATGGTCGGCTAGTACCCATAATGGCCTACGTACGCACACTGGGACGCCATGGCAAGGGATTTTAAGTTTTTACCAATGGACATTCAAACGTATCCCTATAGAAATGAGACTTACATTGATATTAGGGAGTGCAATCTTGCAGCAAAATCATCAATCTCGGTATTTGCAAGATCTAAGAGGCCTAATCTTGCAAGATCTCGGTATTTTGCAAGATCTTGCATATTTAGGAAATCTCTCTAATAATTAAAAGTATCCTTTTGTAATTTGGTAATTATTGTGTTATATATGGTTGTTATTGTTCTAAGGGCAAAATAAGGAAAAAATATACAATTATACACAAATAAAGAATCCTTTATTAAAAAAAACTACAAATTATTCTGGAAAAAACTCCTAAGAAAACACAACATATCTAAAGTGTCATCTGCCAACTGGCTTCGGATGTTCCGTGCCAAATAACCAGCAGCAGAAAAGGCCCGTTCTGCCTCCACGCTAGTTGGCATTTTTAACCAATATTTGTCTGTAACCCGTCTTTATACTATTAGAATCAAATCGGAATACTTTGCGTAAACAAATTAATACGTCACAGTCACGGAAACAACTGCAAATGGCGAAAAAATAGGCATTTTTCCGCACGCGACACTGCCCTTCCCGAGTCCCGCGCCCCGCACACATCACACCCCCCCCCCCCTTTCACTCTAGCGCCGCCGCCGGGAAGAATCAGGCGAGCGTAGAGATGGGCAGAGGGTTTAAACCCAACTGGGCGGAAAGGGCATAAACTGGGCAAATAGGGCAAAAACGAATTTATGCCCAAATAAATGCCCAGTTACAGGGCAGAAACCATAATTTCACAAAACTTTGAATTATCAAGACGTAATCGTTAAATAGTGATAAGGTTTACGTATTTATACCAAAATATAATATTTAGGAATAAAGTGAAAGCTTAATTTTTAATATTTGTACGATTTTATTAAATAAAACAAGTACCTATTCAAGAAACACTATATTACTGTAATTTTCTATATTTATACGTCATCGATAAATCGAAAATATCACTGATTCTTTATTTATTATGTGCATCGGTTATTCATACATAATTTTAACTAAGCAATTTTGCACAATTATTTAAAAAAAATCTTGTAGCTAATTACGAAGATTTAAATATCAATAATCACGTTCGGTACCTAATTTTCAACCAAGACGAGGAAACCAACTCGGTTAATTTATAAACCGGTTTCACGGTACGTAAGAAAGGAACTATTGATTTCGATCAACTAATCGCTGTCACTAAATATATCGAGTGAATGAACTGGAACAAAGTCAAATGCTCTGGATGTAGATGGTTGGGGTTCGTTTGAAGTTGTTTCATTCGTGTCGACATCAGATTCGATATCTGATATATCTTCCATGTCATCGTCCGTAGTGACATCATCATCCACTATACTGCTATTTTCAACTCTTTTATTAAGCAAATTCCAGTTGTATGCCAGAAATGAAATCTTGGCGGCTCTTTCGGTAGTCAGGCGATTTCTTTTCGCACTGTGAATGAAGCTTTGCATGCTGAATGACCGTTCTGTGGCAGCTGATGTACATGGCGCAGTTAGTATGCGGATTGCTATTTTACTGAGTGATGTCGATCCACATATCCCCTTCCACCACATCACGGGGTCAATAGTTTCAGCAGCTTTCCAGACAAATTGCTTACTCCATAAACCACCTCGTCCCTTATATTGAGCCATCTCAGCTAGGCAATCAATATTTAGACTCTCCGCAAGTTGGTAAATGAACTCCATCGCTTCAGTCTCTTGAGTCTGGTCGAGTTCAAGTCCTACAGATGTAGGATCCAGAAGATGTGCAGCGTAATGTATCGGCTTTATAATCTGTTTGGTTCTCTTTTCTATGGCAGTCATTAATATTTCTTTATCTGTACTTTCCAAAATTGATATAGTTGCTAAAGTGAATTGCACTTTTGATTTAATGTCCTTCAACATCATGAAGACTTTATTAATGTTGTGGTCATTACCTTCCAGCTGAAATATGGCATCTGTTATTGGCTTCAATACTTTTACACATTCATCCAACATGAACCAAAAATTGTCATCAAGTATTGTTGACTTCACCTCATTTGATGGTTGTACTTGCTCGTTAACTGCCAAAGCTTGAAGTGCAGCTTTGTTTACTTGGACACTTCTCAGAGCCGAAACATGGCTCCCCCATCTAGTTTTGCAGGGCAATTTTAAACTTTCACCGTCAATGTTCTTGTCATTTCTGATTTTAGTAAGCATTGCACTGAGCACTTGACTTTTTTTTACACATTTTACAACATCTGTCGCAAGATCGATGCAAATTTTAATCACAGACAGTTTCATTGCATCTGCACACAATAAATTAAGAGTGTGCGCAGCGCAACTCAACGGAACAATCGAAGGGTACTTGATTTGCAAGATCTCGAAAGCCTTTTGCAGATTTCTTGCATTGTCTCCAATAAGTACTACAAATTTATTTTCTCCGTGAGATTTCATAACCTTCTCTATTTCGCTGGACAAATATTCGCTGGTATGGCGTTGGTCTTCGGTATTAAGGCTTTTGACGAGTACAATTTCCGGCTTGGATATTAAAAAATTGATAACACCCTCATTACGGATATTACTCCACCCGTCGCATTGCAAGTGTAGGAAGGCCGCTTCTTCCAAATTCTCAAACAATTCTTTGGCCATTTCATTGTACAGTTTATCTAAGTACTTTGTAGCTAGCATCTTTCTGGAAGGTAATTTAAAATTCAGTTTTTTGTAAAACTGTATCCACAGTGGATGTTGCACCATAGACATCGGTGCTCCAGAAATTAACAAGGCCTTTGCAAATAGCTTTGTTAATGATGATTTGTTATTATCTTCAGGGACCTCATTGGTACTTGTACTGGTTTGACTACAAGATTGTTCATTACTGGCATTTGTATCTTTCACTTGTTGTTTTACTGAGAGTGGAGTATTGGTGCATACCAACAAGTGTCTACTCATTTTGAGGATATGTTTATGTTTATACACTCTCTCACAAAAACGGCACTTGATGGTGTTATCATTAATTTCCTCAAAATATCGCCATATTTTCTGGTTCCTTGGTCTTCCCATGATGAAGCTACAACAAATAACAATACTTTGAGCTAAGTACGTAGCGAGATAAGTTTCCCCTAAACACACGTACATACACCCTCGCACACACCCTCACACACTCACACACACACACACCACACACACACACCACACACACACATACACACCCTCACACACATACATACACACACATAAGAAACAAACAAGTAAACGCTTTTTAAGTAGACTTCGTCTTGGAATCAAAGACACGGTTAATTTGTAAACCAAGTTCATCCTGTGTACGTACACCCAAACTCGAGCGGTTTACTAATGACTATTGAAGAGTTCCACTATTCACCTGCTGAATCCATCATTACATCAGTTTGATGGATGAAATGTATCGTCATCGGTATGGATACTTTTTAAAAGTTTGAAATCGATATGATGATTAAAAGTTGATTAAATTCGACTTAGTTAGTTACAAATTCGACAAGTTCTTTAAATTATGAAAAGAAAATACAATGAATAGGTAGGTGTGTAGGTATATAGGTACTCACAGCAATTTTTTTCAGGCGGACGACGATTACAAAACACTTTCACAATTAAATGCACGTTGAAATGTGTGTTTACAATTTTGCATGTAACTCACTCAGGGGTGTAGTGCTCAGAGTGCTTTGTCTCTGTGCTCGAATTAGTTAGGGAAATTCCCGACCATCGACACGTACGACATACGATCATAAATTAAAACTATCGTAAATAGGGATGGATGTCCGATGATGAATCGATTTTTTGTTTTAAAAACAAAGTTCCTACTTATAACGCGAGTTATGGCTTTACTTTACATTAAACAAACACAAAAATATAATAATATTAAAGCATTAAGTAATAATTTGTCATAATTATCAAATAAAGTAAATGCCCTGTGATCGGGCGTTTATTGGGCATAAACGGACGTTTATTGGGCGTTTATTCAATACGTCCGTAAATGCCCGGGCAAAAACCCATCACTAGGCGAGCGGCATTCATAGTTGCGCGCGTCCGCGCTCTCAAATGGTCGTAGAATGAGCTGCTGAGCAATCTTGCAAATCTTGCGAGATCGCGCACGATTTTGGGTGCAAGATTGATCTTGCACAATTCGTGCAAGATCTCGGTATAACGAGATCTCGGTATACCGAGATTGCACTCCCTAATTGATATGCTTCCAAATAATGCCGAAGCATCCCATCCAGGTTTGTGATGTCGCTGTTTGCCTGTGTGTTTTCCCACGACACAGGGTACCCTAGTGTGGGGCCAGAAGCAATGTATGTGCCTGTATGTAAATGTTTATGTTTATGATTACTATACCTCGGTGGTGTCTTCATCACGTAGTTCGAGTATGGAGTCAGCCGTCTGAGTGGAGATCTCACAGTCTGTCATCACATTGCCTACTGACTGTGGCTGCAGTCTACAACATATAGACGAGACAATAAGGACGTTAGAAAATTAGTTTTGAACGCATTTTGGAGGTAAAATAAAAAGTATATACAGTACGGGCCATTGTTTTGGCACGTTGCGTTGCCCAAGTATGATACTCGGGGCGTTTGACTTGGCGGGAGAGAGCGAGACGAGACCCGACGACGTCCCCGTTCTGTACCTATGTAACCCATTAATGTGCCCACCGAGGGTCACAGGTATTTACTCGGATTCCAACCCGATGATGGATGATTTTGGGATGGACGTCAAAATACCCGTAACTTTGCCCTGATAAAATCTAAAGTTATGATATGAATGATGTCCCTACCAGTAGAAGGGCACCTTTGTCTAGGCTTACAGTAGGCCTTGACAAAGTCAATAACGCTACGAAAACGAAACGAAACGAAAACTCAAAATGTATGCGATTTGAAATTTGGTGACGCTAATTGTCAAATCTTATAAATATTCTTAGCGTTTTATGCGAACGATAACAGCGTTTTGCATCTTGTCTAGGGAGGCTGTACATTTGACAGACTCAAATGCTGAAAAATAATCAAATTGTGATGTTGTAAGTAAGTCAATTTTATACTCACACTAACAAAAGGGGCGAGCCTTCACTCCTGTAATACATTTTCAAGCTGGACTCCTCGGCAGTGCCAAATATGTTGAGGCATTCTGTCAGCACTGTTATACTGATCTGGAATGGGTAAATAATAGGCGTACACCAGAGACTATATATGCAATTGACTGCGCCTGCAGGGGGAATGCGGCTCGCCAAACGTTTGTTGTATTCAGCAAACGTTCGCATACGCAACCTTACGATGACGGGCCGCCAGATAGTTTCGCAGCGGCTGACCAATCACAGCTCTTTTACCTCGTCCCCCGCCGCCCGTAAATTGGTGAGTTGTTTTTCAAAGGAAAATGTATCTATGCGCTCTACACTGAATAAGTGCTCCCAGGCGTACACCCAGCAGTGGGAGAAAGTGAAATGACTTATGATGATCCTAATCATCAAAGGCGAGTTTATCTCTAACAAGAGATTTCTTCCACCATACTTAAAACTTTGTTGCACAGAAACAAAACAAAATGGTCAAGTGCGGGTCGGACTCGCACACGAAGGCTTCCGCACCATGGTTCGTCTGTGCCTAAAACGACAATACCTTCAATCTCGCCGTCAGTCGTCTCTTGCTATTAAAAAATGTCAGGCGCAGAGTGCAGAGTCAATTTCAATACAATATGAAATTGAGTCAACTTCAATACAATATGAAATTGACTTAATACCTACTATTTCATTCTAAACACACTTTTTTCGTGTATTTCAGTATTTGTTGTTGTTGCAGCAATAGAAATACACATTCTGTAAAACATTTCAACTCTCTAGCTATTACGGACGGTTCGTGCTGTAGGACCCGATGACAGACAGAGGACGGCGGAGCCTTAGTAATAGGGTCCAGTTTGGCATCCTTGGGGTACGGAAGCCTAAAAACGATACAAAATAATGGAAAAAATTGTATCAAGTCAAGCATCATCATTTTCTTGATTGTATCATACTCAAACGACCAACGTCCACAAAAGACAACAATCTTTTGTTGTCTTTTCACTGGTTTTGTACTTTATCTCCATGTGAGCAGGTTGAAAACCGCGGTCCGTGGACTTCGGACGGTCGAGCTACTACTAATACAACTACAACTTTTACGACCAACTACCTTGAACATGACATCAACGTCGCTCCGCACGTGGTACTCGGAGAAGTTGTCGGACGGCACGTACGCGGAGGCCTGCACGCACTTTCCCTCCTCCACTGTTAGTTTGAGGCCCTCCGGCATGGCGCAGAACACTGCTGACTGGGGATACAGAACTTTGATTGAATAACAAGATCTTTAATTACTTCTTCAAGTTCAAGTACCATCTCCTGTCGGACTTCGGCTATTTGTGACCGTGGATGCGAGATGTGTTGTGTGTGATAGAAGCAAATCACTTAACGCTTTTTGAATTAATTTTCGATTAATCACATTCTAATACTTTCAGAGACTCCAGTAGTGTGGAATTCTATGCTAACAACAAAAACAACAACATAGCGTCACGCATTTTCCCATACTGGTTGACAGAGGCACAATTGTGTGGATTGTGCCCACTTGTAGCCATTTATGCAACACTCCATGATGATCACTTCTATAAAATCTAACTAAGAAATCTCTCATAAATTCAATACCCACCTCTTGAAACTGAATCGCTTTCAGCAAACTACACAATGACTTCCCAGAGTCCATTGATGCTGTGAAGTAGTATTGGGAGGTTCCGTCGTCCATCTCATCAGTTGTCTTCAATATCAAACATGGAACGTAGAAGCATCAAGTACTGATCTCCAGTGACGTCATGTGGAGTAGTTCTCTGCAGGATTTGGGCTAGCCGAGCTGCAATTATGTGCTTACAGGTTACATGTGTCCTCTTTTCAATAACCTATGGAAGAGAAGATATCACTCAATTTCAGAATAATCGAGGTTTCAGAATAATTTATTCCACTGTTCTATTATTCTTCAACATTGTGACTTATTACTTTATTTATCATTATAATTTGATGAAACCTAAGTTCAATAAATTATAATTGAAATGGTCAATGTAGATAATATCTTAAAATTCCATATTTTATAACAATTTAAACCACCAAGCATGAGCCAGCATGGTGGAGTATGGCTTAATCTTACTCATATCCGGGTAAAGGCA
The DNA here is from genome assembly GCA_963457715.1 of Argyresthia albistria. Classification (NCBI taxonomy): domain Eukaryota; kingdom Metazoa; phylum Arthropoda; class Insecta; order Lepidoptera; family Argyresthiidae; genus Argyresthia; species Argyresthia albistria. The sequence goes on along the minus strand of OY735274.1, from coordinate 3,027,945 downwards.
TGTGCTCCTGGTTGGGGATTTTAAAGGGCAACATTTTTTTAATTTGATAGGAAGTCTTATTTATAGGTAAGCTGCATTTGCTGCTGCTGCATCATATCAGATTTCTAAGCAGTGGCATACTCAATAAAGTAGGTACCTGGTGTTTAAATGCTTGACATGGGCAATAGTTAACTCTTGGGAACACCCTGTAGCGCCGGTTGTTGTCTCCCTTCACTTCAATAAGCTCTCTGGACTTGTTCGCAGTTGTGTAGATGGTAAATGTGGGATACTTCTCCAATATCTCGAGGGCTCGTTGCAAAACTACACCGAATACTGAGTGTAGAGATATGAGTTCTTCGTCTGTAACTGAGATAAAGCTGACTAGAAGCTAAAATAAATTTACTTACTTACTAAAATATTGACACACCAAATGCAAAATGTAGAAAGGTAGGTACTCATTTGATTTAGACCTAGAAGTTCAGTCTAACCTACGCATAAAAACTGCACCAAACACGATAGAAAATATGGAAATAGTCAATTCGGGTTAATTACAAAACTAACCTTGTTTTATGTTTGTTGTAGAAATCCGAGCTTCCACTTGGTCCAGTAAAGATGCTGCGATACTAGGAACTGCAGAAGGCGTAAAATTACACATTACAATAGGAAAAAGACTGTTATAGTGGGTACTTGGCTTGCGTTTCCTGAAACAAAAGCAGCTCCTCAATCAAACAAAACCGAAAACCCCCGCCTTTTTTTTTTTTTTTTTTCTTAATGGCAATGTACGTCTGGTACTTTTGCCAGCGTCAAGTTTTTTTTTTTAAGATTTTTTGTTTTGTATTTAAAGTTAGGGAAACGTATAAGATAAGGAAAAAAACGGAAATGATACGGAATTTGGAATAATAGGAATTAACATCAGTTTGTAATATTTACACAAAATATATTATTATTTACATTTAAGGACATTTTATACATATAAGTATAGATAATTATGAATAGGAAATATGTATTCATATTTTAATATTATTATTTTTTAAGAATTTAACAATACATTTATAAATATTTACATCGAAATTATATAAAAGGCAGGACACAGAGGATGGGAATGGAACTCCGAGAGAAATGAGCGCTGCAATAAAAGATGAACAGTCATACAACGAACAAGCAAACAATATGTGATTTAAGTCTCCCACGTCAGCCCCGCAAGCACATGCAGGCCCCTGCACAATACCAAGCCTGGCAAGGTGGGCTGGTGTACACGTGTGACCCAAGCGCATGCGGATAATAGTGGAAGTAAGTAGTTTTCCAAGTTTGTTCTTTCTAAACCATGGCCTTGAGGGAATTGAAGGTTGGATATTTCTATAAAATCTGCCAGTATTACTATTTTCTGCCCATAATTTATTCCAAGCTTCAACCATAAAAGCCTTAGGCAAAGAAGACAAGTCCGGAACGTAATTTTGGAATGGAACCATATCTCCACAAACCACAGCCTCATTTGCACATTTGTCTGCCCTCTCATTGCCCAGTATGCCACAATGAGAGGGTATCCAAGCAAAAGACACATAAATACGTTGTTCTGTGCACTTCAGTAGAAGATTTCGTATGTCGTATATAACAGGAAGATCAATAGAGAAGAAGGGAAATTTTAACAAAGCCTGGAGAGAGCTAAGCGAATCCGTCAAAATTATAGTACGTTTCAGTTTCATTAACATTATATATTCAACAGCTTTTAGAAGGCCCACACATTCACCAGTATATACAGAAGATTCCGGAGGAAGTTTGATTTTTTGTACAATATTATATTGAGAGTGGAATAGGCCCACCCCCACACAGCTGTCCGGGTGTTTCGAGGCATCAGTATATATTGCGTGATATCCATTCCAATCAGTGTTTAATGTATTCGTCAATTCAGCATTTGGTCCGTTAAATTTAGATATGCCCAAATTAAGTCTCACATCGGGAGCGAGTACTAGAGCATCATACGAACATTCAAATACAGGCAAGATCTTTGAATTATAGTGAGATGAAGGGATAGTGTTAAATTTTATTAAACTTTGGATCAAAAGAGGTTTGCTCTTTCGATTCCAATAGTCTGCTGATGATATTAAATCTGATAAATGAGCCAATTTACTATGCAAAGGGTGTGCAGAAAGCTGAAGACAACGGCTTAGAAATCTGTCCGATATAAATTGCCTTCTAATATGCAAGGGAGGTTCCACACATTCAACTTGTAGGCAATTTATTGGACTAGATTTCATAGCACCCAAAATAATTCTAAGAGCTTTAGACTGAATAGCGTCTATTTTTTTAAGACCAGCGGCACTACCTGGTTCTAATAGAAATGTACCATACTCTAGCACACTTCTAATCAAAGCATTGTAAATTAATTTCAATGAAAAAGGATGAGCACCCCACCAAACTCCAGCAAGACATCTAATGATGTTTAAAAGACGTTCACACTTTGCGGTAATGTATTCGAAATGTGGTAATCCTGTGAGATGAGAGTCTAAAACTACTCCTAGAAATTTTACTTTATCTTTAACCGGGATGATATTGTTATTATACGTGACGACAACATTCGTGTGATCTTTCCGATGCCTAGTAAATAAAACTATTGTACTTTTGTCAGCTGAAAGGTCCAACCCATTCTCAACCAACCATGGATGAAAGTTCTCAAAACATTCGTTTAAGGAAACGCACAATTTACCAACAGATTTACCCGCCACATAAAACGCTAGATCATCTGCATATTGCAGAACGTCCACAGAATCACCCACAAAATTTTGCAAGTCATGAGTATATATGCTGTACAGAATGGGAGAAAGGACAGACCCTTGTGGAAGGCCCTTCCAAACTACTCTAGACAAACTATGATTGTCAATATGTACATTAATATTTCTTTCATATAACATATTTATAATAAAATTGGTCAACATTGGAGGAACCCCAACCATTTCAAGTTTACGTTTTAGAATAGAGACTACAACGCTATCGTAAGCAGCTCGAATGTCAAGAAAAGCAGCCAAAACTGAGTCATTGGTTGTAAATGCTATACGTATATCGGTTGTAATAATGCTTAGACTATCAATGGTACCCCTTCCCTTTCTGAATCCATATTGTGATGGAGCAAGCAAATTATTATGTTCAATGAACCATTCTAACCGGATTTTAATTAAGTATTCTGCAATTTTAGCTATGACAGATGAAAGAGCAATAGGTCTATAAGATGATGCATTATTTGAAGGTTTACCAGATTTTAAAATAGGAATGATGGTTTGGGATCTCCAGGAAGGAGGGATGTTGCCTGAATTAACTATTGTATTTATTATATTAAGGAAGAATAACAATGAAGTGTCTGAAAGATTGACAATGAAAGAATACATTACACTATCTTCCCCAGGCGATGAATCCTTTACATGGGTAAGAATGCCTTTCAATTCATTTAATGAAAATGGAGAATTTAAACCTGTGTGGGGGTAGCTGAAGTATAAAGAAGAAATGGAAAGCTCTTCCGGAACAAACGGTGGTGCCAAATTATCAATAAATTTATCAGCTAGGTCAATGGACAACTTTGAAGAGGAGGGCGGTTCAAAGGCAGATCTAAATCTTCTAACATTTTTCCAGATCAGTGATGGTGAAACACCTGGACATAGAGAGGCACAGAAATTATGCCAACCTTCACTTTTTTTCTTTCTAAGAAGAGTTTTACTAGCATTGGCTACCTCTATATAGATGTCATAGTTTTCTGTTGTCATACTGTCTCGATAATTTATCTCTGCCTCTTTCCTTTTCTTTACTGCATCTGAGCAGTCGCTATCCCACCACGGAGGTGAAGGAATTTTCTTTTTCCTGCCATTTTTAATAGGGATGGTCGTGTCTGCAGCCTCCACCAAAACCTGAGCGAAAGATTCAGCATCCATAGTATCTTCATCAGCAAGTTTCTGATCAACACGAATTTTAAAGGCAACCCAATCAGCACTACTCATTCTATGTCTAATACGAGGTTTATTTGGCAAGTCTAATATTTTTAAAAAAGGAAATGAAATGACTATGGGACAGTGATCACTACCAAATGTATTATCTATTGTAGACCAAGACAGTTTTGAGGCTAAATCTGTAGAACAAATAGATAAATCTACAGCACTTTTATTCTCTCCAGGCTTTGTCAAACGGGTTGCTGAACCTGTGTTCAAAATGCACAAATTATGACTATTTACAATATCTACAATTCGAGCGCCATAAGGATCGGAAATTCCGCATCCAAACGATTGATGATGAGAGTTAAAATCACCCAAAACTAGAAAGGGTTTTGGTAAAATAGAAAATATATTACTAATTTCGTTTAATATATTTACAGATGGGCGAGAAAAATATACAGATACTATACAAATGTTATTTACAATGACGGCAATTATAGATATTTCATCGCAGTGCGATGGAAGAGGAAAAGGAGTAAAAGGGATAGATGAATTGATGAGTATGGCAACACCGCCATACCCATCATCTCTGTCCTCTCTGACACAAGAATATCCAGACACCCTGAAGAGGGCGCCTGAATCCATCCAAGTCTCAGAGAGAGCGACAGAAAATGGTTTATATTTATTTAGCATATAAATTAAATCGGGTTTTTTAGGTACAAGACTTCTGCAATTCCATTGCAGGATGGCTTGGTTGGCCATTTTTGAAGGTGTTTGAGATGATGTTTAATAAAGAGGCAACGTCGTACGGTTGAGAAGAAGGGAAGGAAGAAGAAGAAGCAGTTAAAGCTTTAATCAGTGCAGTGATGAGTTCTACGATGTTTTCATTAGAAAACGGTGAAGGAGCTGCTTGTAAAGCACACCCATTTGACTGTGAGGAGGATGGCTCAACCGTGAAGGACATGTGGGCCTCACGATCATAGCCCTTAGAAAGTTTGGGAATTGAGCGAGGCTACAGGAAGACAGTCTTTTTGTGAGATTCTGAGTTCGATTTCGAGTGAGCAGCCAGCAGTGGGCGAGAATGATTTGGAGATGAAGGAGGAGATGAAGATACTATTTCTGCGAAGGATTTCGAAACATTGGGATGTAAGCGACTTGCTTCAGAATAAGAAACACAGTTATGTGCCATATATGTTTTGATTTTGTTTTGTCTCTCGAACTCTGGGCATGCTTTACTTGTGGCGAAGTGATGGCCTTTACAAGATAGGCAATGCGCACTGTCAACCTCTACGTCACAACTGTCACCAGTATGATCCTGGCCACATTTGTAACATCGTGGTTTTGAGCGGCACTTTGCCTTTGTATGGCCGAAACGGCAGCAATTGTAACACTGAATTGTTGGATATGTATAGAGTTCGACAGGGAGGGCATTATAGCACATAAACACTCTTTTAGGCAGTATTTGTCCATCAAAGGTGAGTACAACCGTTTGACTGGGCTTCCATTCAGGTACCGGGCCATGTACTTTATAATTAAAGCGTCTTGCTTTAATTACTTTTCCACAGCCAATAGGAACTGAAATGTTATCCATTACTTCTTCCTCTGACCATTCAGGGGGCACATTACGCACCACACCCATCCTGGTCACATTGAACGTCGGTAGAAACGCTTTTAAGTTTTGTTTTGTCAACTCATTATCACTAAAAAAAGCATTGGCGTCATTATAGTTAGAGAAAGCTAATTCTATTTTGTTTCTGCCTAGTCTTTTAACGCTACCTTGGATTATATTCTTACAGCCATGTTTTTTTAAGAATCTACCAAAAGACACTGGATGTAGTGTAGATGATGGATCCATTCCTTGTACGTGAATTAGATAGGGCGATGCATCAGTCGATTCATACAGGGACCGGCCAACTCGCGGGGCTGAGTTAGGTACTACCGAATTTACAGTCGTTGAGATTGAGACTTTGTCCACAATAGCAGGAGATTGAACCTGTGTGTCGGACTTTGATATCTTTCTTTCTTTAGTAGCTTGTTCGCTTATAACCTGTTTGTCAGAGTCAGACTCACAAGAACAAGAGACCTTACCCTCGTGAGCATTTTGTCTACGCTTTTTATTGCAATGCTTACAGATCTTATTCTTTATATTTTTTCTCTTTCTCCGTGAGTGTTGGATGGACCCATCTGTGTCCATCGCCGTAGAATCCGAATGAGAAATCGTCACATTACAACCAACAGCCGGGGGGGAGTTTCCTCCCCCCGGGTCTGGCTCATCCATCGACTACCAAGTAAGTGAAAAAACTTACCAAATGTCAGCAAAAATATATGTACAATTAATAAAATAAGAATACTAAGATATTTGAAGAATAAAGACAAACAAACTGATCCTAAAACCAATATTTAGATAATTTTCAATTTTTCAGCTCGTAAAAAACACCCGCCCGAACCGGACGTTTCCCGCGCTTTTTCACCCCCGCCTTTGCTATTCGAGTGGAGTGGATGACTTGACATTGTGGCCGATTCTCTAGGTTACACTCACTAAAATTAGTTGACAATATTAAATCCGACAGCTCTTATGCGGTCGCCATAGATTCCATTTTCAAACTTACTTTTGAATTATTTTAATGTACTGATGAACTAATTCAAAAGTGAGTTCGAAAATGAAATCTATGGCAACCGCGTAAGAGCGTCGGAGCTAATATTGTCAAGTAATTTTAGTGCGTGTGCCCTAGAGAATTGGCCCCATAGTTTGTTATCTATGGACATGAGAGTTAGTGCCTTTTCACATGTACCCGGCAGCCGGCCGGTCGCCGGGCCGGGTAAAGTAGTAATGTATGAGCTCCAGTCGCGACCGGCCGGTTGTGCATGTGAAAGCTGTCATTGGAGCTCATACATTACTACTTTACCCGGCCCGGCGACCAGCCGGCTGCCGGGTACATGTGAAAAGGCACTTAAGGTGCCTTCCCACGGCCCGTGTGTGTAGCATAGCTAGCACAGATCAGGCCGCGCCCCGCCGCGCCGCCGCGCCGCCGCGCCGCGCCGACGACGGATCGTGGGAATGGTCATACGATCCGTTGAGTCACTTGAGTGAAGTTGAGTGAGTGTAATGTATGTTATGTATTTTCTTAAGCAAAATGTGACGTGTGGGGGAAAGTTTGCGCATGTACACTCACGTGCCCAAAAAACAACGCAATTAAAATTCTCAAATCAAATCGTACCTATAGTATACTGCATGAATCTTAGTGCACAATACTATATTATACTTACTTAGTTCAATCGATAGAAAATGAGAAAATATACTGTACTATTTGCATGAGGGACTGAGCGGTAACAGGTGCACATGGTGCACAATAACTGTTTGAGACACGCGAAGTAGGTACATTTGCTGCGAACTAAGGTCAACTTGGGTAAGACCGGCATACTTTATTAAAAGTTGATTTTGATTTGCCACCATTTCTGTTCTAATTGTTCTAGAAATACGGTTTTCAGAGTAGATGACAAGTAGTTTTTCGTGAATATGATAAAGAAGTCAAATGTCTGCTCGTATTAATTTTGGTGACAAATACGGTTGGTATTTTGAAATAACGTCTTGTAGACGGACTTCCCCAGTCATTGAGGAAAGTCCGTCTGGTGGCCATATTTCTTTCATTTGTAGACTAAACGGGTTGAAATCCAATTAGTAACATGCATACGTGGGTAGTAATGAAAATAAAACTTAACAGCTATCAAAATTAAGCCTAAATTCGTTTTTATTAAACAAAAACTCAAATTGAGGTAAGTGCGGCATATATTTGGATTCAGGAGTGCCGCACATTTTTTCACATGGATAGAATACTACCCAGACGAGCTAAGTTGGCACTGGCTGGATGCAAATGCAATTGCCTTATCTATGAGCGCCGCCGTTGTGAAGTCACCTACAGTGAAAGTGCCTTCTTAACTTGCTCGAGTAGTAAGCTATATAAGAAAAAAGGCGTTATTTATTATAAAAATATGGTTTACTTTATAGATTCTAAAATCGAACAAAATATCACAAAATATAATGCATTTAATTATATGACGTGATTCAAACTCCATTATTTAGTGCATTTATACATCGAAATCAAAATGATTAGTAAATTGAACGAAGCTACAGCAAGTAAGTAAAGTATCTAACAAAACAAAAAAGGTTGTTAACACCTGATTTTAGGTAAGACCGGCATGTGCCGGAGTTCCCCCGTGTGGTGTATACGGACTTCCCCACTACAAGGTTTTTAGGTTGGAAAAGTTTACAACAATATAATTAAATAAATAAGGCAGATTTCGTGAAACCAACATACAGAATTGCTTTGGCGTACATTTTTAAAGATACTCTCCATAATCTCGTTGAAAAATACCCACTAATCTCTTCCAGGATATTTTTTTTTCGCAGCACATGTGAGGTCGTGGTCTTCTTTCAAAACTCAACTAATTTTGTGAGTCATTTTATTTCTCTCATACGCCTGATAGCGCCATCTATCATAGCTTGCTCGGACCACAATCGGGTACTGTTTTACCGACTGAAGTATAAACCGCATAGAGTTAATAGAGACTGCACAAACTCGTGTGTTTGGTCTTGCCTCCTGGACGGTCTTACCCAAGTTGACCTTATACAGATTTAATGGTCTGTGGATATGACTATCAAAATAAAACTGTAAATTATTTAGCGACATTTGTCGTCTTTATTGGTGTCTAAGAATAATGATTTGAAAAAAGACAAGATTTTTTATGGGATACCTACGATTGAAATTCCCTAAAAATACGTTTTTCCACGTACACCTATAAAACATAATAATATCTCCATCGATAGAAAACTCATCATATACCATCTTTCTGGCTTGCCTTTTTAAAACTACGTTCGGACGTCGAGGCATTTTTTATCCGTGATTTCACTGAACGCAAGTGTATTGGGCAGCGACGAGACGTGAACTCAAAGCGGGAAACGATGGTTGACCAATAGCGTGGCTAGGCGCGCTCGATGCGATGCTCCTTCCGCAAGTTCCGCACGCCGCGTCCCGCACCCCATACCGTAGTGCGCAGTATCATATATCAGATGGTTTCTGCGCATGTAAGGTCATTTGTTCAAGTTGTTTGGCGTCTATTATAGCACAAGTAAAGGGAAAAATCTGAAAACTGCAAATTTCTGTCTTTCTAAAAAATATTCAATTTGGTTTACATGGATGACATTACACTTAGTTTTTTATGTGGAAACCTAATTACACTTGTTACGCTCTCCAAGTGTGATCGGAACCCTTGGTGCGCGAGTCCTACTCGCACTTGGCCGGTTTTTTTCTAACTAGACGCTTTCAGGGCCCATAATTCATTTTGAAACCACAATATATATTTTTTATATCTCGATAATGTTTTTATACAATCGAGTTTATTTCATCAAAAGAAAATTAATAAATCTATTGGCTAGACTAGACCGACATTTTATTACTCAATTATTATAATACAAGTATTTTATGGTGTTTTTAATAACATTTGTAACATATTTACTCATTGCAAATAAACTCGAATTATGTTCAATCAGTTTCCGAACGTATGTTTATAATGACGGTGTCACTCTGTAGTCTTGTGCCTGCTCGGTCATCAGAGAGAGCGCTCCGTACTAGTACATTTCAGTCAGTGTACTAGTACACTCTAACAGTTCTATTAGTACTATTAGGACATTGGATCTTATGAATAAAACAATATGCCTGCTCGGTCGTCAGAGAGCGCTCCGTACTAGGACATTTCAGTCGGTGTACCAGTAAGCTCTAACAGCTTTATTTATTAGTACTATTAGGACGTTGGATTGGATGAATAAAAAATGGAGCTATTATAGATTAACCTTTCTTTTCGTGCAGAGCAGAAACTTCAGGAATATTATACTCTGTATTAACATATGTATTTATACAATTATACATGTCCGTTTGCATTGCAGAAATAAAAAGTTAAATAATATTAGATTTTCCTTCATAACTAAACAGGCTTAGGACTGTCATTCTAGTCAAGATGTCACTTCTATTAAATTTAAGTATAATAATAATGTAATGTAATGAATGGCTCCCGCCCGCCCCGCCATGCTCCTTCTCGCTCGTTCGGTCGGTCGGTCATGTTCTAATAGGCCGAATGTCCGATTAGCGACTAGCGTAGGGAAACGTTTCTTTTCGTTCATTGCACGGTAACGTTTCCTAATCGTTCTTCGTACATGACCGACACAAGACTATCACTCTGTCACTCAGTTGCAGTTCACAGATAGATAGGTAAGTACTAGAAAAAGCGCGGGAAACGTCGATTTGAGCGGGTGTAGTTTTTCTTGTGATTTTTTGTAAATTAATTAATTAGTGGATCAGATAGGTTAAAACTTGTGAATATCTTTCTATTTTGTATGTAATTATAATTTGTGTATATATTTTCTACTCCACGTGGCCTAGTAAGTAGAAATTTAATTGTTGCTCCTTATGGAGCGCCCTCCTGACCCGGGGGGCACGGCCTCTTCTGACCCAGTGGAGACGGTCCCTCCGGTTGCTCACTATGTCACCATCGAATCTAGTATGGATACTGATGCTTCAGTATCCTCAAAGGCAACATCCAGGAAGAGAGTAAGACCATCTCGCGTGTGCAAGCACTGCAATAAAAAGAGAAGAAAACACGGAAAAATAAATAAAGAGCATGATTGTGTCTGTTCACAAGCAGACACCATCATTGAAACAGGAATGTCTCAACCTTCCCAGTTTGCGCCACAAACCACTACCAACTCACCATCCTCAACTCAACAGGAAACTGCTAACAAGCCAGTACACACTCCAGTTGGCAGATCATTTTATGAGAAAACTGATGCTGCTCCCTTCATTGTTCATGTCCAAAAAGTAACAGAATCTGATTCAGCTAGCTCCACTATGCACCCAGTGTCATTTGGTCGTGTTTTAAAACAGCAAAATATTAAAAACATAATAAATGGTAGCCTAAAGAAAATTGGAAGAAACAAAGTTTCTTTAAGTTTCTCCAGTCATGTGGATGCAAACTTATTGATCGAAAATATAGAGCTAAAGAATAAGTACAAAGTATTCATTCCCACCTTTAATGTAACCCGGATGGGCGTCATTAAGGGAGTCCCGTTGGACTGGACTGAGGAGGATATTATGAGGGATATGTCCACTCCGATAGGATGTGGCAATATCATAAAAATTAGACGTATGAAAAGAAAAGTATTTAATGACGGAATAGTATCCTATGTAGAAACTGGTACAGTAGTTGCAACTTTTGATGGTCAAGTTTTACCAAAGCGAATCTTCATGTGCTATTCTTCCCTGACTGTTGATCTGTATATCTTCCCAACCATCCAGTGTTTCAATTGTTGCCGATTTGGACATGTAAAAGACCAATGCCGATCTCTTCCTCTTTGTTTTAAGTGTGGAGGCAAACATTCAGCTAACACATGCTCAGCAGAGGAAGGTGACTTCCAATGTTCCTCATGTTGTGGTTCCCATTTTGCCACCAATAGAAAATGTCCTGAGTTTGAAAGGCAGAAAGCTATTAAACTTTCAATGGCACAAAGCTGCATATCCTATGCAGAGGCCAATAAAATGCATCCACCTGTAACAAAATTATTTTCTGAAGTGGTGGCTAATAAACAACATCAAACATCATCATCATCTTTTGCCCCAAATAATGAACTGTCTGTTGTAAATAATACTTCGCCTTTTAGCTCATATAAAAAAACTGTTTATTTGAAACCGAAATCCCCCCCTAGATTAACCAAAGGTTATGATAGGAAGGCTCATGATGCAATCATCAATGAAAATTTTGAGACATCACCTAATGGTGGTGTACTTAAATTTAGTGAACAACAAAATAAAATCGATGAAACTACTATCCAAGAGCTAATTAAAATGCTAACCACTTATTTATCCCAATGTAAATACAATAAGGTACCGTCCAACGCTGACTTCATAAATAACTAGATGAAAACCCGGCTTCGCTCGGGCTCGGGTAAAATGTGAATGTGGGTACAAAATGAAGGTAGATATTTCTGTAGTTATCGGTTCTCAAGGAATATTAAAGGCAAAGCAAGGCATAGATTCGTTTAGCATCGTTCATTGTGTTTAATAAATATTGTAAATTAAAACTACAAATGTTTTTACTTAAATAACTTTAATTTAAAATCAACCTTAAAATAAACGAACTTTAATTAACAAAACAGATAGTTTTTAAGGTTTACTCTCGGTAAACCTCTCTGTTATAATATAAAGCACCCAGTCTTTTTATTTACTTTGGAAGGTAAGTATTAGCTGACCATATTTTGGGGAATGATAGTACCCATCATTATGAACAACTTTCCCCAAGGAACGTATGGTCGCAAAAAACAATATTATCATTTTACCAATGCCTTGCGCTGATTCGCTATCATTATTGTACAGGCTATCCATTAAATTGTTATAGTTTTCTTTTCGGCTCTGAGCTTTGTTTGATTCATTCGAAGAAACAATAATCTTTGAGATTCAATTCTAACATAGGCTAAGACACAATATTCATGAAAAAGTTTTTCGGCGTAAAACAATGGGCTAAAATTTTTACGAACAGCAACTCTGTACTGATAAAATTGTAGCATTGTAAGGCGGCTTCGAGCAGTTCGCCTTTCTTCTCTGTGTTGAAGATTTTCATGCCATCCAAGTTCTCCATTAGGAAAAAGTAAAGGAAATGCTAATGGGTCAATATTGGGACTGGTTGATTTTAGTATAGTTAAATGTTGAGAATATTCTTGTACAGAAAAATCTATATTGAATGGAGGTTCGCCGTTATCTCCTACAAAGATGACCGCTACCTCACTATTTGATGGAGTGTTATACCGACGCAAATCAAGTGATTTATGTTTATAAAACTGCATTAATACTGAATGTTTGGGTCGATTTTCTGAGGCTGCTTTTAATTCCTCTTCAGCTAAAATTGCAGCCGCCCTTTTGTATATTTTGACAAAAGGATTGGATACATTGAGCATTGTTACGATTTTCGGCATAATATTATGTTTCTTGCACTCAATTCAATTTTTCACTGGCTTCCTCAATGATTCTGGCTTCTGCCAACAGAAATGTGATAACTTTCTCTGTGACAGAAATGAATGGCACGGTATTTTGTCTGTGAACTATGAATCGGCATTTTCTTCTATTAAAGCTACATCCACACTATCGTTCCGCACGTTTTTGTTGGGATACCATGCTTAAAACGACCATTATAGCTACATCCACATTTCCTTCATGTTCTTGCATGTTTTTGTTGGGAAACTATGCCTAAAACTACCATTATGCTACATCTACACTATGTACTAATCGTACACAGAAAAGGAACATGAATGCAACCGCAAATAAACGCAGTTTACCGGTTTCTAACCCTAGAAGACATGTGTGAAGAGACCATTGTCTATGGCTCTAAGTTACGTGGCCAATATGGCGCCTGCGATTTGTCTGTTCAGTAACATTAGAATTTAACAAAATACTCGACAATCCGAATTTTGCGGATATATGTTGTCGACTCGAAATCTATATTTTTTTATGTTTTATTATTCAGGTAAGGTTTTGATTGAGTCTACCGTACCCCTCGACGGAATTATTAATATAGATAGAGAAGACAGATCTGATGGATATGGCGGGACAGCCATATTTATCAAACGTCCTTGTGAATATGTACATATACCGCTTCCGTCACATAATGATAACTTCTCTATTATTGCCGTCAAGGCTAATAATATTTCTTTCGTATCTTTGTATATTCCTCGTCCTTCTTGTGATATTATCAATGAACTTGATCATATCATATCATCTATTCCTAAACCTGTTATAATTTTAGGTGATTTAAAAACATAGGAAATAACTAACGGACGGAGGCGAGTATCTGGCAATTTTCATATGAAATCTATATAAACATGACCTAAAGTAATTTTTCATCACGTCTATTCAAAAAGATCTACTTTAGTCCCGGCAAACAGGGACTAAAGTAGGTCATTTAGTCCCTAGGGACTAAAAGTAACTTTTTAATTTTGTTGCCAGTACAAAGGAAAAAAAATTCTGTCACTAATCAGTTTTACTACCACTCAGGCTGACAGACCCAATTAAAAGAGAGATCGATTCTAAACGCAGCCAATAAAAAAAAAAAGTTTGTACTAAAATGCGTACTCGTCACAGATTAGATAATCCGATCGACAGAATCGATTGACACCGATTGGTGACAACAGAGAAACAACCTTACAGAATTGATATCGAAACACGGACCAAATAATTAAAAAGTTGTGGAAAATTTGTAAACAACGCGCGCCAAATCTGAATGCTGTAATTATTTCAATTTCGTTTGCGAATGATGAGTAAAGAATATGAGTGAAAGTGAGTGTCTAACTCCAGATGATAACAACAAACGCTAATGACAAATACAAGATCTGTTACCAATAAAATCACGAGGAATATAGGTATGTAAAAACTGTAATCCTGTAGAAAAATTCAAGAGTTTATCTGAAAATGCTTTTTGAACCAATTTTCAAGATTTAGCCAATACTAAACAAGCTTTAACTATGTGGAGGACATATTCGTTATTGGTAATTTCTTTATTGTACTAACACAAGAATGTCATACAGAAAACTTATAATACATAACAAGAGATTTCTTCCAACAAAGCATTACACACCACATATCACGACAATTGTGTAAATAAATAATAGGGTGTAACAGAAAGGGGTGTGCAAGCCGGAAGAATGTTGTTAGGGACATCATTTTGAACAACTTTCACTATGGGACCGAGTTGATCAGAGCAACATTATTTTTCACTCCACCATAGAGATCAGCTGAGCGCTAGGCCCGAAATGTAGGTACTGAGTTAATAAAAATAAAGTTGCTCTGATCAAGTTGGTCCCATAGTAAAAGTTGTTTAGAATGATGTCCCTCTTTCCGCTTGTACATCCCTTTCTGTTACACCTTGTAGGTAGGTACATGTATGTTATTTTATTGATTACTTACTACTTTTCTCATAGAGGTGATGAAAAGTAGAGTGTCCACCTCAGGAGTAAAAACTATTTTTGGCTCGAGTGATGTACTTTGAATCCCTCGCTCCCTCAGGATTCTACTTTTGAGTCCCTCGTTACACTCGGGACTCAACTCTAGAATCCCTCGGTCGCTCAGGATTCAAAAAACACTCTCGCCCTAAAAATAGTTCTTTACTCCCTTGGTAAACAATCTACTATTAATAGCCATTAAAAAAAAACAACTTCTAAAACCGGCCATTACAAGTGCCTCTAGAATAGCAAATCAATAATGACACAAAGTAAACTAGACAAGTTAATTAACTTTAATAACCGGCCAAGTGCGAGTCGGACTCGCGCACGAAGGGTTCCGTACCATTATCTATAAAAAACCGCAAAAAAAAAAATTGTATGGGAGCCCCCCCTAAACATTAATTTAATTTTAATTGAATTATTATTTTTTAAGTAAATAATATACTCAATATATTGTGAACATTTTAAGCGTCTACCTGCTACCATTATCAATATCCAGTAAAAATGAGCAAAAAAATCACGTTTGTTGTATGGGAGCCCCCCTTAATATTAAATTTCTTTTGATTTTTAGTATTTGTTGTTATAGCGGCAACAGAAATACATCATCTGTGAAAATTTCAACTGTCTAGCTACCACGGTTCATGAGATACAGCCTGGTGACAGACAGACGGACGGACGGACGGACAGACAGCGAAGTCTCAGTAATAGGAACCCGTTTGGCACCCTTCGGGTACGGAATAGTGGTGAAAACTTCAAGGAAAGTTTCCTTTTTTAAGGAATACTTCCTGAAAACTTCCAAAACTTCGGAAGTTTTGGAAGTTTTCTAAATGGTGTTGCAGTATTTTCATTTTACTTTTCTGTTCTAATATTAGGTGTTGTCAGTCTTACTGAGTAATTGCTCGGCTAGGATTTCACTTTTTTTTTAAAGATAGAGATAGATCTCGAGATTACTCAAATTCGCCGCCATCTAGAACTTTTTAGTAACTCGATTCGATCTAGAACTTTTTAGTAAATCGATTCGATCGATTTTGAAGCAAATCAGGCCAGTTACTAAAAAGTTCAAGATCGCGGCGACTTTTAAAAAAAATATGACTGCAGAATCTGCAAATCAGGCCAGTTACTAAAAAGTTCAAGATGGCGGCCATATATCTTCAATCGTCTTCATTCATCATTATTTTTTATTATTTTTTTCGATCTTCAACACTGTAATTACGACACGCAATGAACTAAGTAGCAACGGAACGTGTGGGAAATAAAAAGTTTTGATTGAGTGCACTTATTTTCTGTTCTAATATTAGGTGTTGTCAGTCTTACTGAGTAATTGCTCGGCTAGGATTTCACTTTTTTTTTAAAGATAGAGATAGATCTCGAGATTACTCAAATTCGCCGCCATCTAGAACTTTTTAGTAACTCGATTCGATCTAGAACTTTTTAGTAAATCGATTCTATCGATTTTGAAGCAAATCAGGCCAGTTACTAAAAAGTTCAAGATCGCGGCGACTTTTAAAAAAAATATGACTGCAGAATCTGCAAATCAGGCCAGTTACTAAAAAGTTCAAGATGGCGGCCATATATCTTCAATCGTCTTCATTCATCATTATTTTTTATTATTTTTTTCGATCTTCAACACTGTAATTACGACACGCAATGAACTAAGTAGCAACGGAACGTGTGGGAAATAAAAAGTTTCGATTGAGTGCACTGTTAACGTATGGGACTTTTTTTCCCATTTCTCCACAGTGTGGACGGCGGGGTGTGGACGACTGGGAATAAACGGAATTTCTGATTTCATCAGGAAGTTCGAGCTCGACGACCTTTTTCCCGACACGAGAATTTTGATTCGCTTTTGCCGAAAGATCCGGACTGGTCACTTTTTTTTTAGCTCACCCTTTCCGATCACTGATTATTAGGCAACAGCTAAACATACATAATATTCACAATATACAGCTAAATAATAGGATACAAAACGAAACTGAACATACTGCAACAACGACGTTTTGAAAACTTTCAAAACTTCGGAAGTATTGGAAGTTTTCGTGAAAACTTCCTTAAAAAAGGAAACTTTCGAGGAAGTTTTAGCCAAGCCAAGCCATAACCATAGAAGAGATATGTAATCATAACTGAAGGACTATCCAGCCAGAGCCGTAAAATTGGAAAAGAAAACCAAACGTCAAAACGTTTCGTTCAGTAGGCTCAGATGATAAATTGATATATTGATATTTTGTTTTTATTTTATATTCTAACGTTGTTGTCGAACGCCCAAGCAAAACAAATGTAAGATTAATTTTCGCGACAACTGGTTCAATTTTCGGAATCGGCTAAAACTCGGGTAAAGTACCTATTGACACGATAAATTGTGTTCTTTTTGCAATCTTTACGCTCGTATTTTACTCTTTGTTCCCGTTCCAGGTGTCACCATGCCGGAGCACCTGGAACTTCAACACTTGGTGGACCTGTCCGCAGGCAGTGGTGATGAGACCATGCCCAACTTGCTGGAAAACAAGCGACCACTTCTAAAGAGATGCCCTTACCTCGGCTTGCTACTCGCGACTCTATCATCGCTATTCTTTTCGCTGTGCTCCGTCATAGTTAAAAGCTTGGTGCATATTGATCCAATGCAGCTGGCAATGTTTCGGTTCATCGGTGTCCTTCTACCAACAATACCTATAGTATTATACACAGAACAACCTGTTTTTCCAAGTGGGAAGCGAGCCCTTCTTGTGTTACGTTCAATAGCTGGTACTGTTGGTTTAATGTGTAGCTTCTATGCATTCCGGAACATGCCGCTGGCTGATGCCTCAGTGATAGTATTCTCAGTGCCTGTTTTTGTAGCTCTGTTTGCAAGAGTGTTTCTGAAAGAACCATGCGGTATTTGGAATACAATTTCTATCATATTGACACTCATAGGTGTTGTCCTGATTACTTATCCTCCGTTTTTGTTTGGTGAGGCAGTATCCGACACCAACTCAAACTACAATACTTTGAAAGGTGCTATTGCTGCATTTGTTTCGACAATATTTGGTGCCAACGCTTATGTTTTACTTCGTTTGCTGAAAGGCTTACATTTTTCAGTAATAATGACTAATTTTGGTGCGCTTGCCACACTGCAGACATTCTGGTATTCAATGTTATTTGGTGTGCTTTGTTTTCCTAACTGTGGCACAGAGAGGCTATTGGTTGTATGTTTGGCAATATTTAGTTATTTAGGGCAGATTCTGTTGACAATGTCTCTGCAGATGGAACAGGCTGGACCTGTTGCTATCGCTCGGTCTGCTGATATTGTTTTTGCTTTCTTGTGGCAAGTGATGTTCTTTGATGAGATTCCGAGTAAGTATTCGGTTTGTGGAGCCATCTTGGTGCTCAGTTCTGTTATGTTAGTTGGTTTACGGAAATGGGCTGTTGCACTACCAGCAGACTCACACCTTCGTAATAAGCTCGGGATGTTAGCCCAATAACTTAAAAAATCTTAAGATCTTATCATTTCTCATGAACTGAGTTTAATACTCGCTAATATTTTGATTCATTGTTTTATCTGTAAATACTCTAAGCATAATACAAACACAATAATTTACAACATTTTACACCCTATGAGACTGTGATTTAAGTCTGCTTTGTGTTGTGTCATTTGCTTAAAACACTTGCCTAACAATGTGTTCAATAATTTGTTCTTTAATTAGTTAGACCACCTTAGTTTTACAACTTAGTTAGTACAGTAAGTTTAGGAGGTTTTCATTTACTTTATGTATCAGGTTTTATGCCTTTTGTCAAGTAAATAGACCACACATGCTTATTGCTTAGTATTAACTCACTAGTCATTGCCTTAGGTGCAAGCAAAAGTATCTTAATTATAGGAAAATGCTTTATTAAATCATATCATAAATTGTTATATTTGTTAATGTTTTGCTTTAAGACTGTTTTTAATGCCAGATTTTTTCTCTAGTCAAATAATGTTATTGATGGTTACATGTAGGTTTAAGATAATCGTATTATTTATGATTTAATTTGGTAGCCAAAAAATTGTATTATCACATAAATTAAATTCACACTTAGCTAAGGAAATTACACCTACACTACATAACTTAGTTAGCAGTTACAGTTACACCTTAATCAAAAATATTTTATGTAGGTATACAACTTTTTCTAGTCATTTTGTATTGAGTCGTAATTTTATTGTAATTTTCAGTGCAGGTGTAATATTTTTAATCTCATTTAAATGTTGTGTAAATAATTAATCAAATGAATTGTGATATTTTAATTCTAGTTCTAAACTTGCAACTGTATGTACATTATGTACAATTGTACACTGCTTACGTAAATAAAATGAGTGAGTACCTACTTAATATTTCTGTACTGTTTAATTCCTTTTGGGCTTCTGGCTTGAATTAGATACCCAAAAAAAATTGGTTGCCTGTAAAGTCGGTATACGGGCGAAAGTTTTACGTGACAACGACTTTGAGTGGTAAAATAATTTTAATGTGAATATTCATTCGTATAGTAGGAAGAAGGATGAAATAATAGTAACAATTTAAAAAAATTATTTATACAAAGAATTATATTTACTGGGTTATCATGTCTAAGCGCCTGCGTCAGATAGTTTTATGTCTGTCTCTCTCGCTCTTAGGCGGGCTAACCATGCCCGAGTGGAAGGGACGCGTGCCTCTCACTCGCTCTCATTGTGAGCGCATAACGTGAGCGGAGCGTAACGCAGTTTCTTCCCGGTAAACCAATTTATAAGACGTTGTCACGTCAAAAATATAGTTAACATAACATAGCGTCACGCACGCCTTTTCCCAAACGGGGTGGCATAGGCAACTGTACCACTTTTAGCCAGTCATTCAATATGGTACTCCATATTGCGTGACAGGGGACTAACCCACAGGCATGGAGTACATAATGAAGGTTTCCCCACGATGTTTTCCATCCCCGTTAGAGTATGTCGGCAAGCACCGGGATTCGGACCTGCATCTCCTGCGCATGCAGTTCATTCATTAGGTAATTAATAAATGATGCAATACAGAGACAGACAGTGCGTTAAATAAAATGTTTGGCTTTATGTACCTACCACAGATACTTTATACTAATACAGATAGACCACCTAGCACAAAATATGACACCGGGGCGTAAACTGAGATGCTACGGAAGCTTCTTTAGTTCGAGGCCATTATCGCTTGGTGAAGCACCATCGAAAAATTGCAAATACCGCGAGATGGCGCTAAGATATATAGGATTTATTCTAAGATTAGCGCCACCTAGAAGTATGTTAACTGAAACCATGGCGCTTAAAGTATACTGACTGGACTGACCTACTCATGTACTGTATATCTGAATGTTACTACAACTTTCTTTGGCGCCCTGAGCCTGATATGAAATAATACTTTTCATTCACTGACACGGACCTGTGCCGGATCGGTGGGATCATTGATTGATAATGTGTGAATGTATATAGATTAGACAGGGAGCGGCGCGCGCGGCGCATCGCATGGGATGGGTGGCATAGTGGCATGGGGATTGCGGGTACCTGAGAGACCCATATACATGGGTTTGAGAGAGAGGTGAGATGAGAGCTCGCTCGGTTCCAATAAACCTGGCCTTGGGGCGAGGCCTTGTATTGTAAAATTGTAATGCATGCATAGTTCACCCCGAAGAAGAGACGAATTTTTGTCAGCGCCAAACGTTCCATCCTCAATGAACGTATGACTAGTTTTGAAACGTAAGCATACCGAAGCCCAGAAACCTATTAAATCTAAAGACCAAAATTCACCAAATATTTTAAAAATTATAATTTATGCTGATAAAAATTATCATAATTTTACTTATATGTCCAAATTAAAACTACAACAGTTTTGCATGCAAAAATAACAGAATAACTTGACTTAACAAAACATGTCATTTAAATTAGCTAGCTTTCTGAACGTTACATTTGTTTGACATTGCGACTTGCGTTGACAGTTTGACAGCATGAATGAAATGCATGCAGAAGTTGCGTTCGTCTTCCTTGATTTCTTCGTTCGTAAAGTTGTTCATTATTATCTTCCACTGCCATTCGCACAGTTAAACTCTTCCTATTACAATGGCCGATCGCCTAACCCAGCTACAAGACACGATAAATCAGGTAAGTACACCATTTGTACAACAAATTCACAGTCGCATTCTGTATAGATATAAAACTCATTAATTTCACGTTTTCAGCAAGCCGAGCACTTTTGCAACAGCATCGGGATACTGCAACAGTTTTCCACTCCCAGCAAGTTCCCTGGGTTCGACCGGAGTGGCTCCCAGACGCCTCAACAGCAGCAAAACCAGGAGGACTATGCTGCGTTGTTTGCGACGCTGATATCTCGATGTGCGAAGGATATTGATACATTGATCGAGTCGCTGCCGAGTGAGGAAAGCTCGACGGAGCTGCAGGTGCAGAGTCTGAAGCGACTGGAGAATGAGAATAAGGAAGCAGCTGAGGAGTTGGAAGAGGTACTGTGTTGATAATTCATAATTTATTGCACACAGAAAATGGAGTATTGTATAACTAGTTGAACCATGTGCCTTTGCCTCGGCATTTGGGAAAAGGTGTGATGTGTGACTGTGCGCGGAGCAGATAGACTAACATAACAATACTCAATCATTTATTGCACTCAACAGTTGGTGGGTTGCCACTTTAGGGTATAAAAAAACTAGTGCTTACTAAAAAAACTTTTAAAATTATACATCTCAAAGTCACCACATTCTTAACATAAATATAATTACATTTTTCAAGGACTACCCTACTTTAATGTCTCGCGCGTTGGAAGAAATCTATTTGTGTAATTATTTATTTGTGTTGTTTCTCAAGTAAGTGTATAATATTGTATTCTTTTTGAGAAATAAATATCTTAAACCTTAAAAATAGTGTTCTAGTCACAGTTGCCAATTCATTCTTTACAATTGTTTGAATAATAATTCGAGTTGTTTAATTATTATGTGATACAAATTTGTTGGCAAAGTTGTTGAAATACTCAGCTATATTTGAATAACAAGCTCAATCTCGTTATTTTCACTAAAAAATCACTGTGTTACTGTTTTGAATAGGTATAAGCATCCTTTTTTGTACCTATTTACCAGGTGCATTACCCATCTAAATAATTGCCATTGATTCTGCGTCACCTACATATTTCTCTAATTGATATTTTTATTTTACTGAATCGGTTTTTACAACACTAGGAGTATAGAGCGGGCAGCATAAAGATAATTTAAAAATCAAAATCTATGTAAATGTATAGTAAAATAATGTATAGCAAAGAAGATTAAAATAAGATTTCGTATATTTCGTATATATTTATTGCACATAAAAGACAAAAACTAACTAACAGAAAATACAGAGAAGTAATTTACAAAGGTAAGCTTATCTCTAAAGAGAGATCTCTTCCAGCAAACCCAAGATTTAGGTACTTCTTACTATAAATACTATTCTAACTTACTTTGTTCATAAAGTACAACTACAAAACCTTTAAAGGCCCGCTTAAAGCCTTTAACAAACTGTGCCCGCCGGCTTCGCTGTTAGGCCGGTGGAGGCCCGCGGCATTAGCGTGAGGCAGTCGGAACGACCTTGCCGGCGGCACGAGGGCCGCGGGCGGCCGCGGCACCTGCTGCATTCTGCGGCCTGTAGTCACTACAACATTATGAAAGCTGGCGGGCGACTGAGCGGCGCGCGAGCGAACAGTGCCTGCCGCCGGCATGCCAAACAAGCCCGGCGGCCGAAGCCGGCGCTGCGCAATTTGTAGAGGCATTAAAACACAATGCAAAAGTTGACTCCAACACTTTTTAAATATTGTCTCCAGGTGGTTCGGAGAGGTGAGAATCTACTAGAAAAGATACAAGGAGCACTCAGTGACATCGCACAAAAACAGCTGGACATGCAGAACCCGGCACTTATACTCAACAACAAAGATGTCGGACCTTTATAAATTACAAGTTGCTTGGTCTCAGAGGTAATGATGTCAATACTGATGGGCTGCAAAAAGATTGCTGATGAGTTGATGATTTTCTGTAAGGAGTAAATGAGTAATTCTGAGAAAATTTTACCATATTTGAAAGTCTCTTCTTCTGCAACTTTTACGTCATTTCTATTCAGAATCACGAGCTCATCGGAATCGCTCAAATACCTACTTAGCAGAATTAAAACAAAATTAAATCATGATAGATGCCTGATTCTCCAAGCAACAAAGAAAATTAAAATACTTTGTCACTTTTTAGGGTCCGATTCTTAAAAGGTAAAATAAATGGGCAAGTGCGAGTAGGACTCGCGCAGCAAGGGTTCCCTCGTGCACTACGACTATACGTCTGTTTATGCTGTAAAATTGTTGGATTTTCATAGTAATCGCAATGGACCCAAAACCTATAGGGTACTTCCTGTAGGCCTACAATCATGAAATTTGGCATAATGCAAGATCTTATAGCACTAGTAAAGGGAACAATCTGAAAACTGCAAATTTCTGTCTTTCTACAAAAATATTGGTTTACATGGATGACATCATACTTTAGTTTTTTTTTATGTGGAAACCTAATAACACATATTACGCTCTCCAGGTGTGATCGGAACCCTTGGTGTGCGGGACTTACTCGCACTTGACCGTTTATTTTATCTAGGTCAGGAATGTACTGACTTTACTGTCACAGTTTTGTCTTTTTATGCTCTGGCAGTTTCTTGTCTCGACTTTAGGGACATAATTTCTGACATCATTGGCAAATTTTCTGTTGCTGATTTATAGTGAAATGAGTGAATGTATTGTTATATTATGTAATGTGAGTTTAAGAATTTGCATATTATGTTTGTACAGTCAACGTCAAAGATATCTTTACAATTGAGTGTTCCATAAATATCTTTACATTTAATAACTTTACACACAGTATGACAAATACTTGTCACAATGTATGTGACAATTTCATCATTGCAATTAATGCTCCAAAGTTATGTTTACGACCTTTCTTACACAGAATCATTGGCACTGAATCTGTCACTTAAATTGTAAAAAGTATTTGTCATAATGTGTGTAAACTTATTAAATGTAAAGATATTTATGGAACACTCAATTGTAAATATATCTTTGACGTCGACTGTACAATAATGGTGAAAAACTGAAAAGTAAGATAGCAAAACTTATTTATTAAATTAATTGAAATGGGGTCAAAAGAGGCGCAAACATTTAAAATTGAGTCCTATCATCAAAACTATGAACCATAGATATTTTAAGTTAAATCTCGTAGAATAAAACTTAAGTGGAGTGTTAAATGTACTTGTTACTGACGTGTGAGTTTCCATGAGAAAATATTTAATTAGGCCTTGACATAAAGTTAGTGAGATGTAATTTTCCATATTATTGTCATATTGTCAAGCTATAAAACAAATACTTGGATTTATGATCTATGGTGAATAAATGGTGAGATGTTTCCAGTTAAATCAAAACTTTATTTATTTAATTTGTTTAGTATGCAGGATGACTAGTTCAATTTCTTGGAGTACTTCCGTTAGACCTGATTATCAAGCCACAAGGTTGATATTTTGGTGGGATAATAATATAGTGGACAGGATTCATAAACTAAAAATATACAGGGTGTTTGGAGTACAGAGCGACAAACCATTTGTGGTGTATAGGTAGTTGACCTGAACATAAAAACTCCAAATAATACGGGCAATAAACTAATATTATCAATGCGATTAAACAGGATGTACTAATACTTGGACATTTGTTACTCTTCTAAATTTCTAACGCCAAAAATTACGGGACCGATTCGGCAAAGATACGAAACCCATGAAGTGATTTTATCCAATTTCCGCGATAGCTCCCTAGAATACAGAAAGCAGACGCAACTGCAATCGGAAATCAAATACAAGACAACATTCACACGCGGCTCAAACGATCCCTCTCACTAAACTCCGCCTACCTTCACATACCGGCAGCACTGCAGTTGATAACCGACTTGCTAACCGAACGCACGCTCGCGCAAACCGGTTTTCGAACGTTCCATATCTGGTTGTATCACGATTTTGAATTTTAAATTGTTCTAAAAACGAACGAATAACTTAAAAAAACGAGATTCAGACATGAAAGTGTAGTGAAGTTTGGATTGATGTAAAGTGTTTAGAAAAGTTTGTTTACTTTTGGTGAGAGGATTCTCTTGGAGTATTGGAGGTTTTGAACATACCCTGAATAACTTCCGTATCAGGTATGTGCTAATACTGGTTTGAAGGAGAAATTATTTATTTTAGATTTATCGCAGCAAGTGGAGGTCTCTACTTTTGTCTCTGCTTACCCTTCTGGAAAAAAGGCGTGTGAATATGTATGAATGTAAATATGTAGATTTATGACCCGGGTCATTAGCAGAAAACTAGGAAAGTTTGGGCAAAATTGTAAGTAAGTAATTAAGTATTTAGCTTTATCATTGGTTACTTTCAAACTTCCTATCTACTAGGTGTACCGATTAATTTACATTAAGATTTACTTTTACTTTTATAGGTACCTGCTAAAACTGTTTTCTTGACACACCTACTCTTTCTCTACTATATGCAAGTAGTCTAGTGTATACTAGATCTTAAACCAAAATTCCCTTATGTTTTTTTGACCATAACAAGTTACCACGTGGATACTACTGTCTCTCGGTCTGGTGGAGTAGAGACAATACTATCGGTATACCTATCATCATCGCCTCTTATGACTCTATATGACATTATCATGTAACATCTATACCTATTCCTTTTCTACGCGTAACCACAATCACGGCATAATCATTGTAGACAGACATCAGCTACCGTATTATGGCAACGGGATGCTATTAATTGCCTTTGCTTTACCTATCTTCAGGATAGTTCTTCTGGGCCAACCAATAGGAAAGCCATAAATCTCTGAAAATTCTCCTTCTTTGAAGGATATGTTGCGAACCATTGCTCTCTTTCATTTTATGTCAGTCTCTGTGGACAAGCTAGACAGACTTTCAATGGAGCCCGATAATCTGACTGAAGTCTGAGGGGGAAGTACCTAGTTATTTTTGTAAAAGCTATATTCAGGTGCCCTTATGATAAGTGCCCTTTACCGAAATGAAGACGTAGACTATTCTACCTCTCATACTACTACTCTCTACACTTATAATTTTCTGCGCCATACCTACTCTACTATTCATAAACCAGCCAACTTATCGTGCGATATTCAATTATCCAATAACTCTTCCCAACCCAACCCAATATAGCATAAATCCCGCATTTTACTAAGGAATTTTGATAGCCCTCTTCGCCCATTGGCAACGCTGAAGCAGGATGCTGATTGGCAACACCAAAACACGGATCAACAAAATTGGCCGCACTAAAACAGGAAAACAAACAACAAGTCCAAAATACGAGCTTATTTTAGGCCATTCTAAGGACAAAAATCTCTAAAAATACCCCCCGATTGACGTAACCAGTAAACAATACAAGGGCAATGGGTAAATTATGACGTGCACAAATTAAAATGGGACTCTTGGCAGGACAACATCGTGCGTGCACGCACTGCACGCCAAATAGGTCGTCTATATTCGATAATACTTATTACGCGTGCTTAGACTAAAATTAGTTATAGTGTAACGAGTGTTGGAGTCTAGAGCACGTCTAGACTTCGATTGATGTTCCGATCTTCGAGGCTGCAGAGGAACTATCTCGCATAATAACTGGTAAGTTTTTGGTACTTAGTACTTTCATGCATATCTATGATTCCTCGAGTACGTCCGGGCTCATCGGTGAAGTATGGGTAGGTAGGAGCCTACTGCAGATAACCAAGTTACTGTACCTATAATCAATAATCATCATACTTAAAATGTTTTCTAAGTAGTATTTAATGTACTTACATTAGACAGACACGCAGATCTTCCGGCGCCAAAAGATAACTAGACTAAGTGAGTAGATAAAGGGGGCTATTTGGGAGGTGTCAAAACTACTAAACTAAAGGAACTAAAGGCACCTAACTGTCAACCTCAAATCCGACAGCTCTTGCACGGTGGCCACAGATTCCATTTTCAAAGACACAATTTTAATTAGTTTAGTTAGTATAGTTCGTGTCGCCTCCCAAATCGCAGGCAATTTCAGTGGTCAAAATATTACGGAGAAATTAAGTACTTACTTACTAAATAGTTGTCCTTCATTAGTACATCCACTCTAAAACCATTTTGGAGTTTTTGCTCAAAACCTTAAACTGTCTGGTTACACATTAAGTCGTTAATTTTCTACTTATATTTATCTAATGTTTACTAAATAAGCTAATACTTAGCTTAATACGTTACTATACTAAACTGTTCATTCGATATAAGGCTTGCTCTATCTTTATCTAGGCCTAGGACCATAATTCACAATGAATCCATGTTATCTGCGGTTTCTTCAAAAAGTTCGAAACACATTAACAAATTACTTTGGTTGGTTAACCGTTAAAACGTAACTATAGCAAACTGTGTGATATTAATAGTTAAATAATTGCATCTGCAAACTGACCTGTTCAGAGACATGCGTAGCAGTGCGGCATTGGAGTTGGGATAAGATTTACTTACATAAATAGCTCTGATTTCCTAATAAACAGTCGGTTCCCAATGAAACTATTTAATGTGAAATAACCCCATAAAATTTGCCTAAGTACACCTTCCTGTTAAACTCTATATTTAGAAATAACTACCGAAACGAATTTAGAACGCAGGTAGAAGGTACGTACCAAAACAAAACACAAAACACCAAAACCTTAGAAGAACTCACGTGTTGGGTCACGCATAATTTTTCCCAAATTCCGTAGGTAATTAAATGTCGCTAGTCTCACCCTAAGTTAAGTTATTTATAATATTCCAAGGCCTTTTGTTTGCATATCAAATGAATTAATTACTTATACTCGAATTTGCAAGAAAGGGCGGAACGTACATCAGATCCGGTAACCACAAGTAAAAGAAAATTCCAGGCACATTCATAATTTCATAATTCATAATTTCTTTATTGCACACAAAAAGTTACATAGGACAGTAAAAAACATAGAAAATGTGTACAAAGGCGAGCTTATCTCTAATAAGAGATCTCTTCCAGCAAACCAAATAGGGATGAGACAGGTGGATTGCTGAGCAGGAGTAGACCCATGTGTACAATACATATAATTATTACTTACAAATCAATAGACTACATAAACTAGTGCATACTTATATAAATAAATATGAAATATATTTATATAATATACATAAACTAATAAATACATACATACTACCTATAATTCTATAAAGACAGGTAATGCTTCTTCACACGACTTTTAAAAATACTGAGAGTAGGAGTCATTCATATGGCTCCAGTATATTACCTCAAAGTTAAAGAACAATCTAAGCAAATTCACATCAGGTAGGATAATCTAGATTTGCTTGGATGGACTTAGACCCATGGACGAAGGTAGGTAGTATAGGTAATAAAGATCACCTCACTCCCAGCAAATTCACTTTACCGATGCGATGGCTGTTTCTATTTTCTCTCTCTATTTTATTTAAATTTCGCATATTTTGCTGCACGAGCCTATGGCATCCTTGATTGATCCCTGCGTGCCATTGGCTACCCTTTTTGGCAATACGAGACTAAAAAGCTCCACTTGCTACGAACCTGGCATCTCCATCATTGTTTCTCCTTATACGTGCCGTCTCCGTCTCTCATAATATTTTATACTTTATTATACAGAATCCACAAGACGCATCATGTGAAAGTTGCGACCCATTCAAACCGGCTCGCGGGTCTAGACGGACCTAACGACGGAAACATACAGACACATACGTGTAAAACCTATATGTATACGGAACCTACTTGGAAGAAACTTACCTTCACTTCTCCTTTTACTCCTAGGTCCAGAGAATTCATTTCCTGTTTTGCAGTGCCTAGATAGGCGAGTTTTCGACGGGTAGAGAAAGTTAGATAGTGTTTGTAAGTACTTATATGTTGATATGCACCGAAGGTAGTTAGTAGGTAGGTATATTCGAAGGTAGTTTAAAGCGAAATGTTTTTATTTAACTATAAATATGTTTTTGTAAAAGTCTGGGTAAATAAATTTAGTCAATTTTATGGCGCTTGGATTTGGAAGGTTTAGTTTGGCCTAGCCATAGTTTTAATATCTTACTGCCATATCTCGAACTTTTAACTCCTTTGTTATAAAAAATCGATCAAGTGCGAGTCGAACTCTCACATGAAGGGTTAAGCACCATTGTACAAGGAAAAGTAACAACACTTTGTGAAAATTTCAACTCTCTACCTGTTACGGTTCGTGGGAAACAGCCCACTGACGGACAGTCGGACAGTCGGATGGATAGCGGAGGTTTAGGTTTAATAATAGGGTCCCGTTTACCCTTCTAAGTAGTATGGATCCCTAAAAACAAACTACCTACGAGTAAGTAAGTACTTATAAAGTAGGTGCTGCAGCTATAATTTTTTCGCCGCCTTGGCTTTTGATGGCCTCCGATTTATGCAAATATAGTCGTTTATACTGCGCGAATCTCATATAACCACCAACCATGCTGTTTTTCCAGTTCTCTAACTATGTATTCGTTCGATATTAGATTTTTCTTGCTTACAAGGTACTTATCCTCAAATTTGACTATAGGTACTCAGAGTCAGAAATACATTACTACTGTAAGTCGAAGGCATCTAGAGGTACAAAAGCAAATAAAAAAATCCTGATTGCCCTGAAACTGTATATATTTACTTAAAAATAAATAATACAGCATAATGATACAGGATGGTCATGATAATGGTTAGTGCTGGTATCCATAGCATTCCAATAAGATATAAATACTCAGTATTGAATAAAGATAAATAAGGGCCAGAGTAATCAACGCTTCTTTTAAAATTGCACTTATTTTGCATTCAGCATCTAGTTTGGCGCCTACCTACGTACACTTTTGTAATTTTTTATGTTCCTTTGCGGTCCGCCTTGACATTTAAAGTGAATTTATTGGTCTGGATAGTGGATCTTCTTAATTTGTTTATATCCTTTTACTATTTCGACCCTCAATTTACTCCCTAGCTAAAATCACATGTTTTATTTTTTTTACTTTAAAAAAATATTCTGTTGCTGTTATAAAATCTTAGTTACGAAAAGTTTACTGAATGTAATTGTAATTAAATGATGAACTTTTAAATGATACAAGACCATCTCTTATTTTTAAAATCAGGGGCGAGGTATTTTCAATATGCAGTTGTATTTTACAAAACACGCTATGATTCGTGTGGAAAAATCATTTTCTTATTTTTGGATGTTGCAACAGAGGTGTTGTGTTATTGACTTATTGCCTTTGAAAATATTGCCGTAGATATGTGCTGCATGTAAGTATGATACTTACATCTGTAGGATAGGTACTCAACAATATGTAACCTATATGAAAATATACATTACCTACTACATTTTTAAAATAATGGCTATAAAAATGACCAAGTGACACGTGAACTTTTTAGGGTTTCGTATCTCAGTATGAGAAACCTTAATAGGATCACTCGTGCCGTGCGTCTATCCGTCCGTCCGTCCGTCCGTATATCAAAGGCAATTTACTCAGATCATATTGGACCGATAAAGTTGAAAATTGGTACACATATCAATATCCGTGACCCAAAGACAGAGGTGCAATGTAAATATATAAATATAGAGTAAGGAGGCCACTTTTTGGGGGCCAAATGAGAAAAAAAAACAAAATATGTCAAATGAAAGCGCATGGTGTGGACTTATTTTGAAAAAGTTGTGCTCAATAATATGACCGATTGGCATGTCATCAAAACCTCTAGGGTAGAACCTCTTCCCGAAGTCCTAAAAATCTGTTTTGTTTTTTATGCAAGCACATGTTTGCACCCATATCCCATAAAAACTCCGAAATGTACAACTTTAACCCACGAACCCTCTAAATCTGGGGTGCAAGTTAGAGTGAAAAACTGAATTTTAGTTCTACCTACTTTAGGATATTTTGTTGGTATTAGTCAATTGTTGTACGAAACCCTTTCAACGCGAGTCCAACTCGCACTTGGCAGCTTTTTTACTTTCGTCAGACCCTGCATAAGCAGGGCCACAGATTAATAAAGAGTTAGGAAGGCAGGGCGTAGTTTTTAATCTAAGATGAATCTACGGTTAGGTGTCTGAAGACGGACGAGACGACTTGACGTTGAGTTATGTCAGATACACCCTGTATGTGTTACGTTGAACTACAAATTAGGTCAATTACCCAACTAAATTGGTAAATTCTCGCCATATCGTCTCGGCATAAATTAGACATGATTCGTCAGTTTTGACGAGAACTTACATTACTCTTGGCAAATGTTTGCAGTACCATTGCAAAAATGTCATCTCGTCATACAAATTACGATTATCGTGGTTTGTTATAAGATTAGATTAGGTACTTCGTTATTGGGATGCCCGCACTGAACAGTACATCCCTTACGTTAAGTGAGTACCTAATAAAATAAGAAGGATTGCATTTTTAGATGACAAATAAAAAATAGGTGCATCTAGAACTGATTTTCAGTAGGCACCTACGATTCTTCAGGTGTCAACACCAACTAACTAAGTCACTAAACTAAATCCGGAGCTCTTTCATCCATTATTAACAAACTTAAATTTTAATTAGTCTAATTTGTTCAGTTGTATCGCCTCCAACATCTATCCCACTATCTACTTATCTCAAAACTGATCTGTCCGTTTTTGCTTGCAAGGTTAGGTTACTAGTTACTCACCTAATTATGCCTTGGTTAATAACCATAGCCATATCACTCTTCTTCTCAGTCGTATCACTCTTGGCAGAGTGGTCGTGGTCGTCATTTGGTCGAGTGACCCGCCTTACAATTCGTCGCCATTCCTCCCTGAGGGCTGCTTTTTTGGTGCATTGCATATCACTCACTCGCTCATTTAAAACGAGTTCATCTATTTTTACTTTTTTTTCAACCACAACTAGGTGCCTATAATGTCTGCGTGCCAATGTGACCATCCTCAGTGTTGTTGTGGCCAATTGACCACCTGTCCTCATTTTCGCTTTCGTTACAGTGGCATTTGATTGACTCGTCGAGAGTGAGATAGTATAGTATAGCCCAGAAGAGATAATAGTACTGGTATACCTAGCTATAAATCGAAAACTTGTTTTGACAGTTACGTTTCAGAAAAAAAAAATGGATAAAATACAATAGGCTTGTGGCCTGTCAAGTCAAAATAGATACTTTTTATGAACTGTCAAAACGGAACTTTTGTTCCTGAGTTCTATGAAATAACCACAGAGTGACGTCATGTAAAAGTGCCATCAAATGCTGTCTTTTTCTTTGCACAAAATTGACTTTATAAAATATATCTGCTGGAAATTATACAATTCTGAGAATGTCATTTTGTACATAATGCTTCAACCTTTGACTTGTTCCTAGATTTATTGGATTAGCTTGGTTGGACGCAAGCCTGTTTATACTTACATACCTAACCTATCCATATTATTGAATGCAAATATTTAATTTTAGTTTCGTTTTCACGAATCATGTCCCCTGATCAGCCGAATATAAGTCATTGAAATATTTGAAGTAAGCTTAATTCTTGCTCCTTATTTTCATACACTTTCTTTTCAGTGCCTTGTTGATTGAGGTCGTAAATCTTTTCTGGTACGAGTCGAGAATTTTTTGTCTTTTCGTTTTACTATAGGTAGTGATTTCCGGTACTTATCTGCCTACGCATAGTAAGTAATTGAAATTATTCGAAAGGTACCTAAACTGCATGTGCGTGCGCATCTTCCACGAGCAATACGATTGCGATTGCGACCGTGAAATTTGGAGCGAAAATCTAGGTTTTTACTAATAAAGGTAAAACACGGCCGGCCCGTTATGTTCAAGAGATGATTATTAGTTATTAGTATTACTGATTGGCACGCGTCATGTACCTTAGAGCTTAGTACCTACTTGTAAGTATTTGGGGAAACGAATTTTGTGGCGTGTTGATTTTACGGCTGATTTTTCAATCCTTCGATAACTGGACATTGCACAAGTACACGACATGTTAAATTAACTTATTTGCTGTTTATCTGGGGAATGAAAAATCGCCCAATAATAATATTCTTCGTTTAAAATGTAGAGCTGCGGGCAGAGCTAGTATAATACAAACTGGCCAAGTGCGAGTCGGACTCGCGCACGTAGGGTTCCGTACCATTATCTATAAAAAACAGCAAAAAAAAACATGTTGTATGGGAGCCCCCCCTAAATATTAATTTTATATTATTTTAATTATTTATTTTTTAAGTAAATAATATTACTCAATATATTGTGAACATTTTAAGCTTCTACCTGCTACCATTATCAATATCGAATATTATTTTGTTTTTTAGCATTTGTTGTTATAGCGGCAACAGAAATACATCATCTGTGAAAATTTCAACTGCTAGCTACCACGGTTCATGAGATACAGCCTGGTGACAGACAGACAGAAAGATCGATCAAACTAATTAAAGCTTTTACCGAAAAATACGAAATGTCCGCTGATACTTCAGATTCTAGAACAAGGACACATCACTGATGATAATGAAGAGGACGTCAGTGATGATAATTATGATAATTGTTAAATAGCGATAGAAAGTATTACAAAAATGAAAAATCTACAGCCGAGAAGAAGCTTTAGATGTGTGAGTGATGTAAAGCAAACATTATATCATCTCTAAAATTACTTATACACGACTGTTGAAAACATGTTTGGTCTAACAATAACAAGCAATTACATACAACGTCATATTAAGACGTTTTATCAATTGTTGCGTAGGTAAAAGGAGACGAGATCTTTTTTATGGGACATCATTTCCAACCAGATTTTTGTCGTTATAAGAATAATGCGTTGTTTTAACACGTATGCAAGGTAAAGTTGGTCTGAATAATATTTAGATCCTATAGTACAAAACGTTTTTCAACAAAACCTGGGGGTTACCAAATCTTTTCAGCCTACCTATTTAATCCGAAAAATTACCACGACCGTCTTTTAAAACAAGTTTTGGTTTAAGTAAGGTATAAGATAAAGCTGATTTGATTATGGAGTTTTGGACTGAAAATGCTGCTGTTGCTGGTGTCGCCATTGATGTTACTTTGATAGATTCTTCTTCTTCGAGTGCCATCTCCTATCGGAGGTCGGCTATCGTTATGGCTGTCTGTGACCGTGATGTTGCGGCTCGAAACATGTCTTCAGTGTTCAAACTGAACCATAGATAGATACGAAAATATAATTCATAATTTCTTTATTTCACACAGTCATTTGAAAAAACAAGAAATGAATACCTATGTAAACTGTATCGGCATAAGACGTTGTGGTGACCCCTAGAGCCGGCTGCTAACGTCGCAAAATACCAAATAGGATATTAACAATGCTAATATGAAACACAGCCCACCTGTGACCTTCTACTGCCATTTGCTAAATAACCAACTGATTAGCAGATAGAGTGGACCTGGAGTTATGATGACAGGCGGACTCAACCATAAATAAATTATAAGACAGGGAGGAGACATTTGCAAGGTCTATCTTTTGTTAATTAATCCTGTCCATCCTAGGTTTGCTGGAAGAGATCTCTTCTTAGAGATAAGCTCGCCTTTGTACATGTTTTTTTCCATTATAAAGTATCTGTAGATATTCTGTTTTTGTGCAGTATAGTGACACCTCAGACACTCCATAAAACGCTCGTAAAATAATCACCTATTACTACTACATAACCAAATGATGTTTGTATACGAGCAAATGTGTGCGTAAACTTTGCTAGGGCTGGTGGCGCGGTAAATGCAGCGATAGTATACGCGTCGTCACTCGTCAGGCGTTCAGCCCCCTGTCTATTGATTCTTTAACCAATCTTTTGACGCCAGGGGTGGGGTGCGGTATCTGAATCAGCGCGGGGAAGGGAGTGGCCGTTCTATACGGAGTACTATTATCTCTTCTGTGGTATAGTATAAAGGATAAAGAGACGATAAGTGGGCGAACGCACCAACGACGCTGCTTAGTTAAAGTGTCGCTGAATGTCCCACGCGGGGCGCTGGAACGGGCTGGAAGTCGACGCCATTATAGTGAAAAAAAGTTCGAAACCTGAGAGACTAGTATAGCATCACAAGTAGCATCGTATCTTTTCCCATTTGGGCTGGCACGGGCAGACAACCAACCACGTTTTTAAACCCGATTGCCGATTTCAGTAATGTGGGTACACATTTATAGATCGTAAATAGTATAAATGTGTACCCACATTAATGAAAAGGGCTTCAAAATCTTTTGACATGCCTATTGCAAGTACTTACATAAGTACAAACTCAAAGAATTCTACAAATAAGTTGAACTCCGTCCGTAGATCAAGGTGTGGTTACTGTGATGTGATACTGATGACTGATATTATGACCCTCAAATAACGAATGATGACATAACTTTTACGTATTCACAAATTACCAATTTGTGAATACGTAAAATGTTTTGGTTCTACGTTTTTTTTATAAAACGTAGAACCAAAACATTGCTTTTGGGCACAAATTATTTAGATTTCGATAGGTTTATCTTATCAATATTATTTCGATTTTAAATAAAAAAATGTTAGTCAATTCCGAACTAGAAATACCTAAACGATCAAAAAAATCTGGAAGTTTTAAATAGAATCTAGATTTTGGGTGTTGGGTGGTCTTATAGTTTTTGTTAATTCAGCTTTAGGTGGGTATACCACATCCAACACATCTTCATTTGTACACTCTGACTCAACGTATAACAGGTATAGGATCAGGGCCCGTATTCTACTGTACACAAGCATACCACAAGCCTGGCACAAACTTGAATACGACGCATTTGGTATTCTACTAAATCTCACAAGCGCCAGCGAGACGCCGGCGGCGTTGGAACGGCGCCAGCGGACAGTAGAATACGAAGTAGGCTGGCGTCACGCCGGCGTCACGCTGGCGCTTGTGAGATTTAGTAGAATACCAAATGCGTCGTATTTAAGTTTGTGCCAGGCTTGTGGTATGCTTGTGTACAGTAGAATACGGGCCCGAAATACGTTTAGTCATCCGGAAACAGACAATGTCCATTTCGCATGGACCAATGACACGCCCCTGGATTCGAGTCGGCTCTATTCAGGTCTATTCTTTCCATTATTGTGGTCATTTGAATCGGTGCCTATTACATTTAAAAGTCAAATTTTCTTCTCTCTACAGAACCAAGGACATTTATTTTGCTCATACGGCATGACATGCACTTACAATTTTTTTTTTTAATTAATTACTTATACAGGGTGACATTTAATTAGCTGACCATATTTTGGGGAATTCATTATGAAGAACTTCCCCCAGGGAACATATGGTCGCAACCGAAAAAAAATTTTGGGTCTCCCAAGTAACTTGAAATCAGCTGATCGGGGCAAGTACTGAGGGACGAATTTTTTTTGAAGTAAAACTTCTTGGGGCACGGGGGTAAAATTTATTTAACCTCTCAACTGTGGGTTATTCATATATTTGCTTTTCAATTGCTAGTAGCCGGGTGCTATCACGAGTGGCTAAGAAATGTAACGGAAATTGGAATCGGTGACGTCAGGGTCGGCTGAAGACTTTTAAAACCGCAACTATTTTCAATACGGTTTTTAACTAATCAGATAAGATAATAATACATTCGTACAATAAAGAATGTTAATTAGTGAGAGAAAAACCTGATGAAACGTTAACAAATAAAAATTATTTTAAGCATTCTTCCACGAGTTCTTGATTTCCGGTATGGCCAAGATGGCGCCGCCGCCGCCGCCGCCGCTGGCTGGGATAAACAAAACCAGTGACGTGACCAAAAACTACTTCGTTCAACCTCTTTGTTGGAACCGGAACTTATGTTTGACAGCTGTGCGATGCGATCCATACAGTTTGTAAGAAAAGAGTTTCATCAATGTCACACGGGTCGATATGGATTTCTAAAACAAGCAAAGCAATGCATACATTTGAGCGAGACGGCTTAAAGACGTGACGTCAGATGGTATATAATCTGAGCGAGATGCAAATAGTAGTGACACTATTGAATGAGTTAAGTATATCACCACGAGCGCGACAAATTGTAGATAAGGAATGGTGGGAAATAAATGACATGACGTATTAAAAGTAAGTACAAGTATACTAGTGGCTCTGTGAGCTGTAGACCTCGCGAGTATGTCGGTGGGAAAGCTGAACTGCTAAAACACATAAAAAAAATAACCCAAATAATTTTCTTTCAATAACACATACAAACTTATGAATGTACCTGGTTACGTACATGCAGTATGAAAGTAGCCGCACCAATAACTTTGTAAACTACATTTCGCGATCTTTTATACAACCTATTGACTTTTTACTAAAATTATATAATCTGTTTCACTCTCATAGTCTTTACAAATCCAACGACACCTCATTTGTTAATATCCATCGAGCCGTTTGGGTTGTAGCGATTTTTTTACATTTTAAAACCCCATATCTCCGCCATTTTGAAAAAAATCAAAAAACTGGCTCGAGTAAAAAATTCTATTTATTTTTTCAACCTGCTCACAAAATTTCACGAGAATCGGTTCATAAATGCGACCTGTAGAGGAGAACAACCGGACATACAAAAGCATTTTTGCCCAAACCTGAAACGGAGACGCTTCGCTCGCTTCGCTCGCTCATCTGTTTCACTCTCATGGTCTTTACGAATCCAACGACACCTCATTTGTTAATATCCACCGAGCCGTTTGGGTTGTAGCGATTTTATCTCCGCCATTTTGAAAAAAATCAAAAAACTGGCTCGAGTAAAAAATTCTATTTATTTTTCCAACCTGCTCACAAAATTTCACGAGAATCGGTTCATAAATGCGACCTGTAGAGGAGAACAACCGGACATACGAAAGCATTTTTGCCCAAACCTGAAACGGAGACGCTTCGCTCGCTTCGCTCGCTCGGTCAAAAATAATTTCAAATAATCGGACGTCTGAAACTTAAAAGTAACTTGAAGCAGAGATTGGATCTCAAAATTGGAAATTTAAATCTCTTTTAGTATAGGTAGGTATAGGTGTATAGTACAGGTACCACTTAATGATCTAGCTACAGAAGTTTTACTTCTAACACGTGTACGGTGCTACACGCGTATCTTTTTTATTTTCATTTGCGACTATATGTTTCTTTGGGAAAGTTGATTATAATGATGGGTACTATCATTCCCCAAAATATGGTCGGCTAATTAAATGTCACCCTGTATTTACAAGTGACTAACAATAATGTCACGTGATGTCATCTGTTTTTTATTTAACCACATCCATCCATTTACTTGTTTTTACGTCTTTTGTTTATGCACTGTGTTCCATATAATATAAGCCCTATAGAACAGTTAATATCATAATCATGTATGACAAATGAATCTGTTGCTTATCGAGAAAAAAAACCGGCCAAGTGCGAGTCGGACTCGCGCACGAAGGGTTCCGTACAAGTATCTATAAAAAACCGCAAAAAAAACATGTTGTATGGGAGCCCCCCCTAAATATTAATTTAATTTTAATTTAATTACTTATTTTTAAGTAAATAATCAACTCAATATATTGTGAACATTTTAAGCGTCTACCTGCTACCATTATCAATATTGAGCAAAAATGAGCAAAAAATCACGTTTGTTGTATGGGAGCCCCCCTTAATATTAAATTTCTTTTGTTTTTTAGTATTTGTTGTTATAGCGGCAACAGAAATACATCATCTGTGAAAATTTCAACTGTCTAGCTACCACGGTTTATGAGATACAGCCTGGTGACAGACAGACGGACGGACGGACGGACAGACAGCGAAGTCTCAGTAATAGGGTCCCGTTTGGCACCCTTCGGGTACGGAACCCTAAAAAGTCCTATAGAACCACATCACACACCGTTTGGTAAAGACCGATGGAGATGCAATCAGTTGAAATAAATGTTTATGTAAGTACATAAATGTTTGTAAAGCAGCAAGAATAACAATAATTATTCCCATGATAATTCAAACTATTGTTATCAACAGGCGGAACGTGAGTTTAGAAAAACATTGTTGATTTATTTGATAGCTTTCATGACTTCTCATCCGTGATTGAATAAAGACGATAAAATATCTCTATGATTATGATTATCTGTGAATTGATTAGACATGATTAATGATGATGTGGAAATCAAAATTTTACTCATCATAAGGCATGACTTGATGACTTGCGATGACGGGTTATGGTAATTCTTAGGCAACTTGTTATTTTTTTGTTGGCTATTTTCCTAAGTTTCCCTTTTTAACCGACTTCCCAAAGGAGGAGGTTTACAATTCGTCCGGATGTTTGTTTTTTTTTTTTATTTTTTTTTTATGTATGTGCCCCGATAGCGCCTAAACGGGTGGACCGATTTGGAAAATTATTTTTTTGTTTGAAAGGGTTTACCTTCCCATTGGTCCCATTGACACCAGGTCAGGATCTGATGATAAATATTATAGGCAGACCTAAAGTAATTTTTGTGTTTTTCATAATAACTCGTGCAAATGCACATGGTAAGCATAATATTGTGATGCGGAACTGCTGATGGGGACCACATATGGCCACCAGATCTGCTCAATACTAGGTACAAATACAATGCGTGGCTGACGGGCAGGCAACGCATAGCCTAAACCGGTGGACCTGAGCCATGAAACTTTGTACAGGGGTTCCTTAGTAGCGTGGGGTAGCACTGATATGGGATTTGACAAAATTAATTCCCCAAGGGGGGGGGGATAAGGGGTTACAGTTTGTATTAAACTCAATCTAATCAAATAGGGTTTGTGGAAGTCGGTTTTTTCTAAAGTTTAGTTTCAATTATATCAACAAGATCTCTATCAGACTAAATACCAACCAAATCTCTGTGTTTAGGTTTAGAATTTGCTTTTTAACTTTTTCTTTAGTTAGCCCATTATTCTCTTCGTCCGTAGGAAAGGCCGCGTTCCCCCCAGATTATTCTATCCCAGCAGGTCAATGTCCTCCACTCCACTCCATATCGCCAACTAGTAGTAGTAGTAATTACTCCAAACTGGTTAAATTTCGCTTACAATTTCGTTTGCTCCGTGATGGTAGGTACCCTAAAAATCATTCATGATTATTTTGAGTCATATTCTTAAAGCTACAGAGTTTAATATAGTGATTCAAAAAGTCAATGTAAGGTTGTTCGTTTAGAATATCTGACTGTGGGCACGCGTCGATGGAGATAACAACCCACTTTCACCGAATCTAATACATTAGGTTGTAGCAATTTGTTATAAAAATAGCTCTTCTCTCGTCTCGGATTTCTGAGAATTTCGATACTCTGGAAAGCAGTATGGACAAAGTAATTGAAATAGAAACTTACTCAAAAAGTAGGCTTAAAAGTACCAACATGGTACCAACATACCTACTTACTTACAATTTTCAAATTCCGAAATTATGCCATCGCGTCGGCGTCGCCATCTTGTTTGCCAAAAGGCGTTCTTTTACCGTCTTAACCTGAAGTATACCTAGGTAACGACGTCACAGTTGAAGACCCAGGCAAATTATCCAGTAAATGTTTTTAACCTGATTTAATGTAAGTGATGCACTCACCTAGTTCTTCTTTTGGTGATGTTATCATTATCAGTTTTATAAGAATCTGGTTTTGTTACTTCTGCAACTTTAATACTTCCTAGTCTAGTGCAATAAACCATGTCTTCAGCTATGTAATTATCTCAGAGTTTTTTTAACTGTTTAATTTATTTTAATTTAGGTTAGGTAAGACAAATGGCCAAATATGAGATTAAAAAAATGTTTATGTTTGTTTCAGGTAAGGCCACACTGATGCTTACACACCTAAAACCACAGACTACAACCTTACACAAGCCATAGTGTGGGACCAGAAGCAATGTATGTGCCTGTATGTAAGTTTTTATGTTTTATGTTTATACACCCAAGCACAGCATTCAACGGTAGGTAAATATTTGAACCTGAGAAACAACGTCCATTTTCTCTTGAAGTATGCTGCAGATGCAATCCACCATTGAGTATAGAAAATACCATTGTTGATGGATCATAAAATATCACTGAAATGTGAGTAAAAAGAAAGCGACTGATTACCTGCGCTCCCTGCAATTCTAGTAGTCACCGTCACTATCAAATGCTGGTCTATTTCTCTCAAGTCAAGTATTGCAAATGATTAAATGATCCTAACATAACGTCGCGTATTCATGAGTGTGATTGTGAGATGAAACATACGGTTCCATTGACCAGTTAGCCTTAGCATGCCTAGTTCGACATGGGTTTTGTCGTGCCACGAACTCGCGACAAAACTCGGCCCGCTAAGGCTGTATTTTGAAATAGTCTTAAAGAGTTTTTTTTCCACCTATCCCAAAAAAGTGTAAAAATCTACAAATAAATACAGGATTTTTTGTAGATTTTAGAATTGTATATAATTACAAATACGTAGGGTTTGTAGAATATGCCACAGCCCATGCTCACTTAATTCAAATCAAACAATCGAAACAGAGACACTCGCAACTCACAACACACTTATTTCTGAAGCTACTTAATCACATGCGTGACGTCATCAGTGTAGCCGAGCGAAGCCGCGGCTCACGCTAGTGTCGGCAACTCGGCACGCGGTAGTATGGATTGGTAAGTTTTTGCTGCCGACTTGAATGATGTCTTTTACCCATGTTATTAGGAATTATTCCTAATAACATGGGTAGAAGTTATAATATTGATTTCCGAAGATAATCATGAGGCGGTTACGGAAGATACTAGGTACTGACCATATTTAGTACGTACTTCTTTCTTTCCGTTGACTGATAAAAACGTGAAATGTTAGGAAACGCATGCTATTAAGTTTGCAAACAAGCCTTTACCCGGACACGAGTAAGATTCAGCCATACTCTATCACGCTGGCTCATTGCGGGTTGATAGAGGGGTTTTATGACTGCTACTCCAGTAATCTCGGAGAAAAGGAAAAAGTAACTTTACACAAAATAGTGCAAAAAGTGAAATGGATCAAACGAAGATGTTTTCTGGATAACATGCCACTACGTAGTATTAATAGTCAATTGCTCCTATTATTAAATAAGTGGGGACCCAAAACGGACCCTTGCGGAACTCCAGTTCATTACGAGATCTAAAGACACACTGGGTGGTCTTTTCGACCCAGTAGTTGTTGCCTTGTTATTTTGTGACTTTTTTGACAATTGACGAATGTTTCTCATTGTGGGGTACCGATGAAAGGCGTAACAAAGAGTCGAACACAAAAGGAATGTTTGCAATCGTATGACGCAAGCGGTTTTATAACGGGGTGTATAACAACGCAGATACTTTGATTGATTATGTGTTGGACGTAAGGGTAGATAGAGACTTAATATCCATAATAGGTACTATTGTTTCGTCTTCATTAACCTAATTAATTATATTTAGGCCTCGTCCAAATATGTAGTCTCGATAAGCCCACATAAATACGCACAAAGGAATTAGATTCCTTATTTATGATGAGTGAAAAAACTAACTAACAGAAAGAACATATATCAATGATAGTTTGCTGTCCTTTCTGTCGGAGTTATCGGACGCCCGTAGCATTTAAAACGTTAAAGAAGACCGCTCTATAAACCTGCTAATTATTTTTGTATGTAAAATGACAGTTTAATCTATCACATAGAGGCTTATCAAAACCGCTGGGAACAGGCTATTAGGAACTCCATAATATGGAGTATCTCTAGTATGTTTTTTTAAACCATGACGACTAATAGGAAAACATAAGAGGAAACTGATTCCAAGTTGCAATTACATTCCATTTCCCAATATTTATATTTCTTAAAACTTACAACATTTCGTTTATTTATATTTATTTACACTTACAACATGTAAAATGTCATATCGTTACCTGTCATTCAGCGCCTTACGTCAATTCGAAGGGTTACGTAAAGTTATGATACGACTTTGTGAAATGCGGTGCGGTACACTTGAAACCTGCAATTTAGGGTTATCATAAGTATGTTTTCATTGTAATGACATGTTATTGGATGAGATAATATAG
Source organism: Argyresthia albistria (assembly GCA_963457715.1). Lineage (NCBI taxonomy): Eukaryota > Metazoa > Arthropoda > Insecta > Lepidoptera > Argyresthiidae > Argyresthia > Argyresthia albistria. Next base: position 2,985,033 of record OY735274.1, on the reverse strand, counting down.
GTATAGGAGTGTTTGGTGGCATACTTTCGTATTGCAATACTTAATTGAATTTCGTATCCACCACCAACAGCTATCATCTTTTTCTATTTTTAGGGTTCCGATCCTTAAAAGGAAAAATAAGGAAACCTTATTATAGGATCACTTTGTTGTCAGTCCGTCTGTCTGTCTGTCCGTCTGTCACAACTAGAGATGTAAATTGAAAAAATAAAAACAAATTGTGTTTTTTCACAAGGTTGAAAAAGAAAAATGAAAAAAAAACATGAAAAAAAACATAGCACCATAGTTTTTTTTCTAAATTTGTTTTTTTTTTCAGGAAATACGAATTTCTATATCTGAAACTACACCCATTTGCACTAATACGTAAGTTAGTCTAGAACAGCCTGACCATAGAGTAAAATGTATGGCTTTAGGTTAGGGCATTTTTTGAAGTAAAACTTCTTGGGGCACGGGGGTAAAATTTATTTAACCTCTCAACTGTGGGTTATTCATATATTTGCTTTTCAATTGCTACTAGCCGGGTGCTATCACGAGTGGCTAAGAAATGTAACGGAAATTGGAATCGGTGACGTCAGGGTCGGCTGAAGACTTTTAAAACCGCAACTATTTTCAATACGGTTTTTAACTAATCAGATAAGATAATAATACATTCGTACAATAAAGAATGTTAATTAGTGAGAGAAAAACCTGATGAAACGTTAACAAATAAAAATTATTTTAAGCATTCTTCCACGAGTTCTTGATTTCCGGTATGGCCAAGATGGCGCCGCCGCCGCCGCCGCCGCTGGCTGGCAACCAACTAGCATGACTCAAACTACTTCGTTCAACCTCTTTGTTGGAACCGGAACTTATGTTTGACAGCTGTGCGATGCGATCCATACAGTTTGTAAGAAAAGAGTTTCATCAATGTCACACGGGTCGATATGGATTTCTAAAACAAGCAAAGCAATGCATACATTTGAGCGAGACGGCTTAAAGACGTGACGTCAGATGGTATATAATCTGAGCGAGATGCAAATAGTAGTGACACTATTGAATGAGTTAAGTATATCACCACGAGCGCGAAAAATTGTAGATAAGGAATGGTGGGAAATAAATGACATGACGTATTAAAAGTAAGTACAAGTATAAAATAATTTCAAATAATCGGACGTCTGAAACTTAAAAATAACTTGAAGCAGAGATTGGATCTCAAAATTGGAAATTTAAATCTCTTTTAGTATAGGTAGGTATAGGTGTATAGTATAGGTACCACTTAATGATCTAGCTACAGAAGTTTAACTTCTAACACGTGTACGGTGCTACACGCGTATATTTTTTTTTTTGCTAGGAACAGCTTAAGTTAGGGCTGAACTTAGGCGATTCTTATTTTTAGTGCAAACGGGGTGTCAACCTCGCACTCAACTCAACCAAAACATAAACAAACCAAATGACAACATTGGGGAAAGAAGTAGTAGACCCTGTGGGTTCGTTCCGCGCCGGATAGTGCCGGGAGCCGACCGATGTAATTAAAGCGTTTGATTTGCTTTTTTGCTAACAGTTACGTTATTTTAGTCGCGTAAATGCTTTCAAATGTAAAAAAAAAACATTATTTTGAGTCATTCAGGGATAGTGGAAAACAATTTTTCGATTCAGGGATCCGTTTGAAAAATATTAAGTGCTTTTAAGTGCAAATTTTACTTGAGTCAATATAATTTCATACTCTTGAAAAAAAACCAGCTCCAGAAAAAAAACCGTTTTTAAAAATGAATTTTTCACCGTTTTTTTTCATCTCAGAAAAAAAAAACGTTTTTTTACATCTCTCACAACCTTTATATTAAGAACGCATGGACGTATCAAGCTGTATATCAATTCTTAAGGTCTGTGGTCGCATAAAGCTGTAAAAAATTACCTTCCAGGTCAACGCAATCGAGCGATACGATCGTCTATGCTGTGAAATTGTTGGATTTTCATAGTAACCGCAATGGACCCAAAACCTATAGGGTACTTCCTGTAGGCCTATAATCATGAAATTTGGCACAAAGCAAGGTCTTATAGCACAAGTAAAGGGAAACATCTGAAAACTGCAAATTTCTGACTTTCTACAAAATAATTTGGTTTACATGGATGATACATACATAATACTTTAGTTTTTTTATGTGGAAACCTAATTTCACATGTTACGCTCTCCAAATGTGATCGGAACCCTTGGTGCGCGAGTCCTACTCGCACTTGACCGTTTTTTTATTCAAGATGTCGCGAAACTCAACGTCAAGCAGGCACTAGGCAAAAGTCTAGCCCATTATTTTTTGTAGCTAGCTAGGTATAAGGTTTAAGTTCTACTGTTATCTTCTCTTTCACCTCACAACATGAAACACCTACAGTTACCTCATAGGTCTTCTGAAATGCCAACGATTTAGAATAACACATGTCGTCATTAAACCTAGTAGTAGTGCGTAGTACCGTTTCTTTGACTAAGGCCCTATTACGCTAGTTGGCAAACAGTCCCATTACAGCTGTGCAAAGTTTTACTATTTAATTTAGTAGCAATATTTGTTCGTCTGACGTAGTTCTGTAACAATTGGGAATTTTGTGTACGTGTTAGAAAACATCAACCTTTTAATTATTCTTCGCGTTTATTAATTTTCTTCTTTTCTTTATGTTTTTGTTCGTTCGGGATATTTGCTAGAAATGTGGTTATAATTACCGAAACTATGCGGTATTTAGATAACGCCTTTTCTTAAATGGGTGTCTGTGGTCCAGTGGGTCTATTGGGGTTCAAAATATCTCCTTGGCTATGGTATCCTTCTATGTTAGTTACTTGTAGTTCTCTTTATTAACAGAGTTTATAAAATATGTATCAGATGGTCACCATACCTACATGAAATCCCAGGGTACTAACCTTATATTCAAATCTATTGCAATATAAAGGTTCTCAGTCCCAATTACTTTATACCTGTTATTTTACCCAAACAGAACTTGCCTGGTATCGCCTACGGTTGAACTAAATGTTCACCTTCTGACCGCATTCCATGTAAATGTTTCTATCTACTAGGGACTTGCTTTTTAAATTGCTTCAAGAATTGAGACATAAAATGTCATGGAATATTGCTTTTGTATCCGAAAAAGGTTCTTAAAATTCTTAACTATAATTGAGATGTTTGGTGCCAAATCAAATGGTTTATGTAAGCCAGCTTTGACAAAAATAGTACATTACTTCAGAGGGAAGAAAGTGACAGTTCCATACCGAGATTATGGCATTTGCGCCACGAGCTTGCGAGGGGCGCAAACCATTTGAGGTATGGAACTGTACTTTATCCTGAGGTATGTATAGTGCTTTTTATTACACCTACGAGGAAAATTATAGATATAAATGCATAGAAATCTGCAGTACTTATGAAAATTTCATACGTTGGCAAAAGGAAAAGAAAACGACTTCATTTTCTGAAAATGTATTGCTCGAAGTTTTTGCGAAAATGCGCGGGCTTTTCCTTTTTTTATTCGCCCGTTTCTGGAGTAGGCTAAGATCTTAGGGTCATGCAGCCAAGCCACTTCTTCCGTGATTCCGCGCGTTTTATATACAAAAATAATTTCGTTTTTAATTTTCTGTATGTACCAAGGAGGTTGGTAACTGGTAAAAAAAAAACTGTATGTGGCCAGTACCAATTTACTTGAAAGGAGATGTGTACTTTTTCCTAGACAGTTGGTACTTTATTCGAAATAGTCATGAACCAAGCTAAAACCATATTTATATGAAAGAATATAATTTATGGATTCTAAATATATATCATGATATTTTTTTTAAACCGCCGTTTTTTAGTTTTTGTTACTTAAAAATAATTATTATTTTGAAATAAAACTGCCACCCAGAACAATAATTTATTATGGCAACACTGTTCTGTCCCGTCAATGTCAACAGCACCCTGTTCCGAGTCGCGCCACGGTCGATTGCAGCGTCTACGAGGACGTTCCGAGTCAGTTTTGGCGATTCAAAACGATGGCATCGTGGACGCTGTGATCGGTTGTGGCGTGACTCGGAATATGGGGAAAGTGTCAAAATTGACAACTGAATGAATGACAGTTTTTTTTTGCTGCTTTGCTAAGCAAAGAATACAGGATATAAATCCTACCCATACAAATCACTTTTTCAAAATTATTAAAAAATGGCGGTTTTAATAAAAAATATGTTTTCTTAGGCTTTATTCATATTCGTGTTTCCCTACCTGAAAAACCGCATATGATTATGGTTAAAAAATCAGTACCGGAAAAATACATCTCCTTTAATTAGTAGACAGTTAAAAGTCTCTTTGCAGTATTACTGCTGACAAATAAAAATAAAAAAAACCGGGTATGTAATGGAATTTCATACATACTTCCCACCCTTGGGTCGGAAGGATTTTCATACAAACTTCCATACCTTGGGATGAAAGGATTTGAAGGGCGGGATAAAGGCGTTTCTTCCCTCTAATTGGTATAATTAGTATGTATTTTCAGAGCAGGTGTGATAAAAACATATTTATGTAAGTACGAAGATTATTATCTTCATAATGAAATCTTGAAAAGCGGACAAATTCACACAAACTATTGTACACTGCACTACGTTTACACCAGGAAGACATTTGCCGACATTCTAAACTCACAATTAAAAGCCACCAACTTTATCACAACAGTATCTCTTTGTACACAAACTCTCATAATTTTACTAATTAATTTTAATTTGTCTACGGCGACAGCTGTTAGCTATATCATGGTAAAAACTTTCAAATTTATACATGCGGTTCTTTCGCGCAAATAGCAACTTTAGGCTTTCGTATTAGAGATCTAAATGGGTGAGTGAAAATGAGAAGTTTGTGTGTAAATTCTGCTGCATTGTATTATGCGTTTTCTTCTCACACTAGAGAAAGCGGGGGATGTCGTGGAAAATAATGTTCATCCGAAGCCTTTTAGAAGGCTTTATTCTTTTGCACTAGTATTTTAAAGGCCTCATTGGCCTACAATGTCCCATGTTCTAATCATTGATTGTTTTATATGTCAACAAACATACTATGAATAAGTACAGCATCGGGTTCAAATGTGGAATATTTTTTTTTTAAATTAAGTTGGTACTAAGGTTTTGTTCCGAACAGTCTCAAAAAGCTCTATTGAACAGTTAAATCGGATGGAGTGGAAAAGGGGGAGGGAGGCCTTTACCCAGCAGTGCGACAAAGCTTGGTACCTATTTATTTATTATTTATTAACAAAAATTGTTTTGTGCCTTTGCATGTAGCCGAAGCCAAGACGACACAAATAACAAAAAAAATACAATTTAAATAATAGATTTACATTGCAGCTACAATATAAAAAATCACAGTATAAATTCAAAACATTTTTTTTTAAAATCCTGGGCAAAGGCGGCAGCGATCTGGGCGAAATTTTAGTTTACTCTAAGTCTTAGTTGTAAGTAGTAGGAGTAGGTTTAATGAAATTTATCTTTTATATAACCATTGTAATTATTGTAAATAAAGTATGGATTAAAATTAAAAATTCACAATATGTTATAACAATTCAGAATCCGGATAGAAATTCCAATAAAATTTTCATAATGTGTCATTTTACAGTCATTCCATCATCTCGCAGAACCTGCCACTGCCACACTATGGTATATCGGTAGAGTATCGCTAGTTAAATCCAATTATGTGAAATTATTTGTGTAAAAGAAACCAATATCCTGTCAATTTCCCATTCAACAATGATTGGTTGCCTTTTCAGTAAAGTTATAAAAGATCTATACATAATGTAACGAGTGAGGTAATTTATAACTTATTGCGTTTTATTTATTTAAAGCCGAGCTTTGGCGACCGCTAGTTTAGATATCCATTAAGGTATTTTTGTATAGATTTTTTTAAGTTTTTTGTCAGAACCTATTCGATTAATGAAATATTTTATGTTTTGTGATACGTAACATTCTTCTGTACTAAAGTCCTACGTTTTGGTAGTACTGTTAGTAGTAGTTAATACTCGTAATTTTTAGGTCAAATCTCAGTTGAGACTGCTGAAATTTAGGACACCTTTATTATAGGTATTATTCTATGTTCTTATAAATAAAATAACTGAAAACATCACTTTACTAGAAGCGGCTTTTATGAATGCAACTGACGACGACCGACGTGCGTCGTGGTCGTTGATATGTTGGCGAATTGGGCATATCATGAAATGGCTAATCGTGAAGTATCATGAAACGATGAAATCTTATAAGGCAAATACTGCGGTACCTTAGATGAAGACTAAAGGGGCGAGCGCAATCGTGTAAGTTTGACATTTATAAATAACACATAATTGAAACAAAAAGTAAACTTTAGAAAAAACCGACTTCCACAAACCCTATTTGATTAGATTGAGTTTAATACAAACTGTAACCCCTTATCCCCCCCCCCCCCCCCCTTGGTGAATTAATTTTGTCAAATCCCATATCAGTGCTACCCCACGCTACTAAGGAACCCCTGTACAAAGTTTCATGGCTCTAGGTCCACCGGTTTAGGCAATGCGTTGCCTGCCCGTCAGCCGCGCATTGTATTTGTACCTAGTATTGAGCAGATCTGGTGGCCATATTATGTGGTCTTCATCAGCAGTTCCACATCACAATATTATGCTTACCATGTGCATTTGCACGAGTTATTATGAAAAACACAAAAATCACTATATGTCTGCCTATAATATTTGAAGAGTTCCCTTGATTTCTCCAGGATCCCATCATCAGATCCTGACCTGGTGTCAATGGGACCAATGGGAAGGTAAACCCTTTCAAACAAAAAAATAATTTTCTAAATCGGTCCATCCGTTTAGGCGCTATCGGGGGATAGACATAAAAAAAAAAAAATATCCGGACGAATTGTAAACCTCCTCCTTTGGGAAGTCGGTTAATAAAACATCACGTAAGTGCTAAATAAAAATGCTTAAGTAAATGTTTTTATTAAAAACCGCCATTTCGTGATACGGCCATGGCCAATTCTACGTTATTGCGCATTTCATGATATGCCCAATTCTACGATAGAATAGAATAGAATATATTTATTTACTTTTTATTAATACACAACACAAGCCCATGGCCATATAGGTAAAGCGGTAATATGTTATTCTATTCTATTTCTACTCTAGTTAGAATATTTCTACAGGCCGATATGCGCCGAGCCGACAGATACATCGTGATGTTAGTCTATTTCTACTCTAGTTAGCATATTTCTACAGGCCGATATGCGCCGAGCCGACAGATACATCGTGATGTTAGTCTATTTCTCCTCTAGTTAGAATATTTCTACAGGCCGATATGCGCCGAGCCGACAGATACATCGTGATGTTAGTCTATTTCTCCTCTAGTTAGAATATTTCTACAGGCCGATATGCGCCGAGCCGACAGATACATCGTGATGTTAGTCTATTTCTCCTCTAGTTAGAATATTTCTACAGGCCGATATGCGCCGAGCCGACAGATACATCGTGATGTTAGTCTATTTCTACTCTAGTTAGAATATTTCTACAGGCCGATATGCGCCGAGCCGACATATACATCGTGATGTTAGTCTATTTCTCCTCTAGTTAGAATATTTCTACAGGCCGATATGCGCCGAGCCGACAGATACATCGTGATGTTAGTCTATTTCTACTCTAGTTAGAATATTTCTACAGGCCGATATGCGCCGAGCCGACATATACATCGTGATGTTAGTCTATTTCTCCTCTAGTTAGAATATTTCTACAGGCCGATATGCGCCGAGCCGACAGATACAGCGTGATGTTAGTCTATTAAGAGGCGTTAAAAATATATTTGACGTATATTTGACATCAGTAATTTGTCGCAAGGGTATAGAAATTCTATCTTCCACAATTCTAGAGTACTCACTACTCGTCATTGAAATTGAAATGAAATGAAATTTGTTTATTGACAGATAACATGGTTTACACAGATTCTAGTTAACTAAAATAAGGAGATACTTAATTAGGAACATTTTTCGTAAAATAGGAGGGACCAGTGACAACCGAACTAGTGAAAACACTGTATCTCGGTTGTCAAATGGTGCTCAATAAATTACATTTGAGGGATGAGCAACTTACTTCTCAAGTAGATTGTGTTTGGTGCTAGGTACTGGGGCGAAAAACAAAAATTATGGATATAGAATTTGGAAAAAAATAGGAAAAATAGGAATGTTGTACATCACATCACACAAGGCCTATTGACTATGGTGTTAGAGAACGTCTTCACTTCAACCAGTTTCCGTACAAAGCGCGAGAGAGTGAGCCAGACAGTTCGACGCTGGCCTACTCTCGTACTAGTCTGGCTAGGCGTGTATGAGTACTCATGAATAAGCCGTAAATTTTCCTCATTTCCTGTACGATCAAACAGTGTCGATGTCGTCGGTGGAATTCTGAAGGCGTGGATACTAATTAAACTAACTTGACGATATCGGCAGCTTGAAATCTGTGTCGTAAAGGATACAGTAGGGTCTGCAACGCAATGATCTGAGCTCCCCTGGCCCCCGATTCTCGTGCTATCGAGATCATCTCTCCAGTCGAGATATCGGTTTTGATTCCGCCTAAATCCGTCGAAAACGATCTCGATATATATTTATTTCGATCGAAAACGGGTCGAGATATCTTGGTTGGTCGAAAGGCTAGTCGTAAGAATAGCTTTTTCTTGTTTTTTGATAGAGATTTCTGTATATCAAAATCGATATTTCGACCGATGGACATGATCTCGCTAGCGCCAAAATTGCCCCCATGGCCCCCAGTTCTGGCGCTATCGAGATCATTATTTCGACCTGTATAGTATACTAAATTAGAATGTAGGTCGGCCCAGCTTCTTGTGTTGCCGATTGTACATGGATCCGAACAGAATCAAGTTTCTTTGGCTCTGAACGAGATGTGACCTCTCTTTCCCAAAATAGTGCGAGATAGAGAAGGAGAGAGAGGTGATAGCTCGCTTAGGACCAAAAAAACTTAGCGCGATATGTACTGTTCTAAGGAACCCCCAAAACATTTATCGATTTCAATAATATGTGAGGTATTATTGAAATAATAACCCCCCCTTCCTCTGGCTAAATAATTTAATGCATTCCGGTACAAAAAAATATTAGTTTGTAATTTTAGATTACCTGAATAAATAAATAAAATTAAAATAAAACAAAGTAAAACGGCGTTGTTCGGAACATGGCTCAATCTTACTCTTATCTGGGTAAAAGCCTGTGCCCCTCGGCGGGGACATTTCTATACGCCTGTGTATGTATGTGTGCGGCGCAGGCACACTTATGTCACAAGTAGTCACAACACAACAACCGGAAGTAAACTCGTTTACATGTTGTGCCGAAGAGCGTTGATAAAACCAGATGGTCAGCTGTTGGGTCACTTGCTTTCCCATCTGAAATGCATTCGCTTTGGTAGTAAAATAACACCGGTAAAATAATACAGGTTTTAAGTTTGTTTGTATATATATTTGTATACACCACAGATGAAAACACAAAAAAACTATGAAGATAGTTTGAAATTGACTACAGACGATCGATGGCCTTATTCTAAGCGGTATATCGTGCTGTGCAAACTCATCTGTCATCCATCACAGTTCGGAACTGGGCCTGAACTGAGCCACTGCCAACCCGTATGAGAAAGGCATGACGATGGTCTGATAATGACCTTGTTATTATAACATTTAGTAACCTCTAGCCTATTCTAGGTGTCCTATAAGCGCAAAGTTCGGTGTCAAGGCAAGTATTAATACCACAAACAAACTTACTAGTAGTAGTTGAGTAAATCCATATGTCGAGGTGTTAAGATTCAGTTTACTGGTTTACCAGTCGCAAAACTAATGTTGGAAGATAGGATGGTGTTCTTATCAGAATGATGGCATGACGCACGCTATAGTTGGGGCCTGTGACCCATTCCAAAAGACTAAAGTTACAATTTCACAAGTATTTTTTTTGGCACTTAACAATGTCTAAGAAAAAATAAAAGAAAATAACCGGCAAAGTGCGAATCGGACTCGCGCACGAAGGGTTCCGTACCATTATCTATAAAAAACCGCAAAAAATAAAAAACATTTTTTATGGGAGCCCTCCCTAAATATTAATTTAATTTTAATTTAATTATTTATTTTTAAGTAAATAATATACTCAATATATTGTGAACATTTTAAGCGTCTACCTGCTACCATTATCATTATCAATATCGAGCAAAAATGAGCAAAAAAATCACGTTTGTTGTATGGGAGCCCCCCTTAATATTAAATTTCTTTTGATTTTTAGTATTTGTTGTTATAACGGCAACAGAAATACATCATCTGTAAAAATTTAAATTGTCTAGCTACCACGGTTCATGAGATACAGCCTGGTGACAGACAGATGGACGGACGGACGGACGGACAGACAGCGAAGTCTCAGTAATAGGGTCCCGTTTGGCACCCTTCGGGTACGGAACCCTAAAAAATGATACATTAAAAACATTGCATTTTTATGGACGTTTATCGACGATTCTCGTTTAGCGTTTTGGGTACCTAATTAGTTATCTACCTCGGACATGCATTCTTAGATTTATTCTTACATGGGCAATGATACCGTTTGTGCCAATTATTCATTTACTTACCTAATTCCAAACTACATTTAGCGACACAGGGGTTAGCCGTCGCCACAGGTATGAAATAAATGTTTCCTCATGATCGGGATTCGAACTCTCACCCTAGACAGAGGTGTCGGTTTAGACTTGTAGGATAGTAACTTGCTGGTTCATGAAACAGCCCAGTGATAGTTTATGGTAGGTGTTAAGGGCTATAGTTTGAATTAGTTTAGTAGTTTTGCTGTTGTCTATACAAGCATGATATTTAGTTGCGAGTTATTTTTCGTTTGCTAGATATTTAGACTTGTAGAATAGTAACTTGCTGGTTTATAACTCGGTAGATAGGGGGCGTGTGAGATGTGGGTCGCTGAACTCAATTTTGATTACCAGAAGTCCGTCCGGGAACCGAAAGTGGACATTTGTTCGTATTTACGCGAGTAAGCGTTAGCACACTGCAGAGGCCAAGTCTACGAAACTATGGGTACCTATCTTTTGGTTTCCCGATGGCCATGCGCCTGCCCATAAATAATGACGTGAGCATCCACATGTGATTCAAGAACTTGCGGACATTTCACTATTTTGGTGATTAGCCTGAAGATATCAGACTAGTTCCCGCTTCTTAGGGATCCATCCAGGTTAAAAAACCCAAGAAGACAGCGTGGAGTTCACTACGCTTCGCCACGCTTATAAAAAATAATGAAGTTTAGGAAGATATTGCTCACAAACCATAAATCCTACCACAAAAGCATATACACCATTTTATAGAAAATTTCATAAAGATTAGTTTTGTCCTTGATTTTTATTACTAACTGCATTATTTTTTGTTTGAAATAGTTAAAACCGCGGTTAGGGACATATTTCCAGGAAAAATGGGAGGGAAAGGGGGGGAGGAGCCAAAATTCGGCTTAGCAACATTCAGAACCGAATTCAGCAAGCTTTTTACATCGAAAAAGTCATGTTGCCTAAATGGCTCACAAAATGCCGTTGACACGATAAAGGAAGCTGCTTTTCAACCGACTTCAAAAAAAGGAGGAGGTTCTCAATTCGACCCGTATGTTTTTTTTTTTTTTTTTTTCTATGTTTGTTACGCGATTGCTCCGCCAATTATGAACCGATTTGAACAAATCTTTTTTCGGCGTATAGGTAATACCTCAAGGGTGGTCCCATTGACACCAGGTCAGGATCTGATGATGGGATCCTGGAGAAATCGAGAGAACTCTTCAAATATTATAGGCAGACCTATAGTGATTTTTGTGTTTTTCATAATAACTCGTGCAAATGCACATGGTAAGCATAATATTGTGATGCGGAACTGCTGATGAAGACCACATATGGCCACCAGATCTGCTCAATACTAGGTACAAATATAATGCGTGGCTGACGGGCAGGCAACGCATAGCCTAAACCGGTGGACCTAGAGCCATGAAACTTTGTACAGGGGTTCCTTAGTCGCGTGGGGTAGCACTGATATAGCATTTGACAAAATTAATTCCCCAAGGGAGGGGGGGATAAGGGGTTACAGTTAGTATTAAACTCAATCTAATCAAATAGGGTTTGTGGAAGTCGGTTTTTTCTAAAGTTTACTTTTTGTTTCAATTATTGAAAAAAAAATACCAGTATTTTAAGGGCATATAAGGGATAAGGGTAGTTTGAATTAGTTAAGAGTTTGCTGTTGTTTATACAAGCAGATGATATTTAGTTGTGAATTACTTTTTGTTTGCTATTTATAGATTTAAATAGCAAGTAATTCACAAGTATGTTGGGTAGAGGACCAGGTATAAGTATAACACACATGTATAAATGCTATAATTTACGTAACTCCATAGATAAGTCAAGGTGAGGGTTCTCGCCTTCCTGCCATTAAATATCTATTTCAGTTTGAACTTGGCTCCATAAACCTATTTTGGTATAAATTTTATTAGTCACGCTATCCAAATAGGTGTTTCTTGTCTCGTTTCTATTAATTTTGTGCCAGTTTTTCTTTTGTGCTGTCGAAGAGGGTAGATCAATATTCCTTACACGTTTGTTATTTCCTCTACTCTACATTTTGATTGAACGACATTACATTTCAATGCATTGATTGATTGATTGAGTTTTACTCGCTTCCGCCTAGGTAGGAGGGTATTCTCATGTCAACAAAGTACGGTGAATCAGTACAAATTGACATTCAGCATTTCTTTACCTCTTTAAGTATTGGAGGTGTCCCATCGCCAAAAAAAAAACTCTCCGCAATTTTCCAACCTTGGAATTGCAACAACACTTAGTATTCCATACCAGGACAGCCGATAATAGGTGAACTCAGAAAACATAGTGATTGTACAAGCATAGTTCGCGCTGGTATGAAATGTTAGGAGCTGGTAATTCGTTACGGTCACGCGATGGCCGACAATTCGTTTCGGAAAGGGTAGAGGGCATGTTGCAGGGCTGTTTAAAACTTAATAATATGTAGCCCAATAATATTCAGACCGAGGGGCATGGGTCTTGACTCGGATACGAGTAAGGTTGAGCCATTCTCCACTACGCTGGCTGAATGCGGGTTGGTGGAAGGGTTTCGGGCTAGTGCGATGGCCAACACGACTGTCAGAAGTTGTCAAAGGGCCTCGGATCAGTTTTACGACTATGACCACCGAGAAGCAATAGTATACTCAGTTATACTCTATCCATGCTTAGAAGCAACTTGACAGCTAACCTAAAACTTCATAAAATCCACTTTTTAAACCCTAGGGATGTTACCAGAACAATCGGAAAGAATCGAAATTGTTTATTTAGTCGAAATTGTTTATTCAGTTCAGTTTTTTCCTTCTCCTGTTAAGTTCACTTTTTTGACTTATGTACTTTAGTCTGCCGACACATTAGCTGGGGTTTAAGTCCCTCAATATAGTTTTTCATTATCTCTTCTGGTCTTGAAATCTTGGATCATCTCTGCTTTAGCCGCCATGGGTGCACTCAGTCACGGTGGAGCTATTTCTCCATCATCATTATCATTACCTAAGCTATCTGTATAACTTTACCCTAGATGTGGCTATCAGAATATAATCATGTTAACGATTTAAAATGATGAAGACATACAATGTCATCAATCAGCTCCGTAGTTGACCGAGCGAGCGAAGCGTCCAGTTTCGAGATGTCCAAAAATGCGTTTGTCTTTCTGTCTGTCTGTTCTCGCCTGTCGTAGTTAATGTTTTCATTTTTTTTTGTACGAAACCTAGACATTTCGCAAATGCCGATACCCTACCAATTGCAAGCGACACACATAATGCTTTGCACCATGCAGTTACTTTCTGTGTTGCAGTAAAACCTGGGACTAAAACAGCAACAAAATAGTAGCAGATTACGCACGTATGCAGAGTTGTGCAATAGTTTAACTGTGCTGAGCATAGAAATGTGAGTTAGATCATTATAGATGTTTATTATCTTCTGCAGTAACTGTTGCTAAATTATCTTATTTAGAAATGTTCGTATTATCTCGTATGGATAAGTGTGAAGTGAGCTCACTCATAAATTCATAATAGAATTTACATTGATGCACAGACACTACATCTTTGAATGAATAAACGCAATCTCTTTATGTGACTAGGTTACTATACTTACTATAAACAATTAGGTCTTATGGATAGACTTGAACTGTTTGGTTTGTAATTTGGAAATGAAAAACTGTTGTAAAACTGGTTGTAATTCGAAAACGGCCTAATATTCAAAAAAATATTGATAAGTTAATAACCTGATAAACACTTCATAGACTCCAAAAATCGTATTACATTACTGTTCTGTCTTACTGACTCTTTATTAATCTGTGCTTACTGGTCACAATGACCAACCCCTAATAGGTGCACCTAAATCATTAATAAGCAAAAGGATCAAAACTCTTAGAAGTACCAACATTTTATTTATTTTATTTATTTATTACACACATACATGCTTGCGACATAACAGTTAAAACTAAATCGACACAAACAGACAATAAATTAAAGGACAAAGAAACAGGTTATAACAATACAAACGTTACTTATTTATAACATAATCAAAAAGTGGCGACCTTTGCGAATCCCGTCAAAGAACACTGGAACAAGTCCACCTCAGTCCTCTCTGAAATATCATTGAAGAGAGCGAGCGCCCGCATCACCGGCGCCTCCCGCAGCATCTCCGTCCTCGCCAGAGGGAGGTGGAACAGCTTGTGCGTCCTCGCCCGGAGGTAGTTGTTCGGCACATACAGTCCCAGCCGCGCCAATACTAGAGGGTTTTCGAGCATGCCACGGAAAACCCTAAATATATACGTGGAAAGTGCGAGGCCCCGTCTCACTTCCAGCTTATTGTAACCAACCATGCCCAAAACGAACAGGGTTGGATACATAAGCGGAAAGAAAGGATAGACCCCGTACCGCTTTAGATATAAGTACCTAACAAATCGGTGACCTAACACGAATATCACGTCGAAGTTTTGTTAATACACTGTAAGTTAATTTTATTTTTAGTCAAAATTATTAATGCAAGCAAGAATATCATCTTATGGGCAGGTTTCACACAGCCACCGAAGCCGAACACACGATCACGGGTGCGAGAGGTGAAAGAGGCTCGTGATCGCGCGGTGTGATCAAAGATGATCGGACGGTGCTCACCGGTGCTGTAATAAGATGATCGGGTGGTGCAAATCATACGCTTTTGTAAAGCGAGACATTTCTAGCGACACTTTAAATTCAAAAAATTAGAGACAATAATATTGAAAGGAGGTTTACAATTCGTCGGGATGTTTTTTTATGTATGTGCCCCGATTGCGCCGGACGGATGGACCGATTTGGCATGGTTTTTTTTGTTTGAAAGGGTTTACCTTCCCATTGGTACCATGGAGAAATCGAGGGAACTATTCAAATATTATAGGCAGACATATAGTGATTTTTTTGTTTTTAGTAATAACTCGTGCATTTACTCACGGTAAGCATAATATTTTGATGCGGAACTGCTGATGAAGACCACACATGGCCACCTGAACTGCTCAATACTGGGTACAAATACAATCTACTATGCGTGGCTGACGGTCAAAAAATTGTACTATAATTTTCCTCAAAAACGTATCTTTTTAATTTCCATAGACTATAATTTTTAGACAGCCCGAGTGCAACACTGCGGTCAACGCATAGCCTAAACCGGTGGACCTAGAGCCATGAAACTTTGTACAGGGGTTCCTTATGTAGCGTAGGATAGCCCTGAGATGGGATTTGACGAAATTAAAAGCACTTTATTTTGATTTCTAATCAAATAGGGTTTGTGGAAGTCTTTCTTTTTACAGTTTTACTTTTTGTTTCAATTATCAGAAGCAGTGGTTTTCCTTGTTACTCGTTTGCTATGTAGCTATGTCTGTTTCGTTTGTAGCTCAGTACGTACAGATGTTAAACTTTCTATCTCATGGTTATGGTAAGTACCTGGGCGTATGCTGCTGAGTGAAACTGAGACGTAGGCATGGCAGAAAAGATTTTGCAAGCAAGGGCTGGTCTTTTGTTCAGATTGCCCAGACTTGCAAAATCGGTGCTGTGTAGCCTCCGTCGCCTGTAGCATGCCAATTTTTTTGAGTGTGGTCCCGTTGCCCCCATAGCCCGTGTCCCCATTAGTTAGGACATTAAAATTGAGATAAAATTATAGACTTTTAGTCCCATCGTCGTCCCCATCGGCTCCTCACTGAATGGAGACAAAGGCGATGGGTACAACGGGACTAAAAGAAAATTATTTCATTAAACTTTCGTTGTCCAAAAATCATGGACACGGGCTATTGGCACAGCGGGATTACACCGTTTTATGATATCGGCTTTTCATGCCGTGAGCGCTCTCATGCTCCAGAGACAGACGGATTCTCTAACTAGCCCTATGGGTTCACAGGTCATCGCTTTCCATACCGTTCACCGCTTCCTCTCCTGCCTTCCGCTATCAGGGGGCGCTGCCGGCTATACAATGCTGTCGCTCCTTTCACTTTCCCTGTGTCTGCCTTCATCCTTCCTTACCGCAGCAGGTTATTCATGAGTCTCAATGAGTCATGTACTCTAGGTCAAGTTATGCTGATTCTTTATCAATTGTGCACTAGCCTTTTCTTGCCTGGCTTGCAGGGAGCACTTATCCAGTGGAGAGCGCATAGATACATTTTCCTTTGAAACACAACTCACCAATTTACGGGCGGGGGGGGACGAAGTAAGAGAGCTGTGATTGGTCAGCCGCTGCGAAACTTCAGGTTTCCTATAGTTGTACTTATCTATTGGACGTTTAGAACGTTGTAATCTAATCTACTTTAGCTTATACGAATAGTTTTGGCTGCATTCTCAACTGACGAAGCGAGTCGGCTAAGAGCAGCTTCCTGCATTTGCAAATTAAATAGAAAACTGTAAGTGTTGCTAGGTATCACGCCGCCGTTTGTCTTGATTGTTTTTTTTCTGAACTAATCCCAAAGAAATAGAATACTACCAGATTGTATTTTGAAAATTTGGGCTATCTCCTATGTATCTCTTATCCTTGCGTCCAAATCTAACAAATTGTCACAGAAAGTAAAATCATATTGGTTTTTCAACAAAAAAACTTGTGTGGTAAGCTCGGCATAATACGAATCGGCCTTTGACAGCACAAAGATGGGCAAAAACCTTTTCCCAGGCCGGCGCGACCTGCCGCAATGACCTGTTCCGCGAGTTCTTGCGAGCTTCGAGCTTCGCGGAACGAAAGCTCTGAGTACACACGCTCGCGAAACTAGGGTGTCGCGAAAATATTTCTCTAGATTAAAACAAACTATTTTTTGTGAGCAATAGAGATCAGCATAATTAAAAGTAGCCAGTTATTTATAACCATCCAGAGTTTTTAAATATAACATAACGACCACTTGGTGAGGTGAGGTGACATGTGGAGTAGATCCCTGACCGAGTGGTGGCCGAAAGAAGAAAAGAGAAGCGTGGGTCGACCAATGGGTCGACCAATATTCTTTATCTGATTGTAGGTATATGGATTTCTTATTTTATTTAAGTACTCGTATTATCAGAAACATCTTTCCGTTTTGCGTGTCACTAACGCACCTTGTTAGGTTAATAAAACATTAATGTCGGTGCTTCATTAATATTTAATTAAGCCAATAAACAGCTAATTATTACTGTACATAGAGATATCAATCAACACGGCGGCGTGAAATGTATCTGAAATAAAAACTCGATAAAACTGTGATAAAACGCATGTCCGGCCAATTATGATTTCATGAATGAGATGAAAGAAGAAATACGTATATGCATAGGTATGTGTAGGTAATCGACTAATCGTGTAATGTGCTGTCTTTTCCTGGAATATTATCATATGTATAACGAGTTTATTTTGGGTTCCGTAGGTATTCAAAGGGTGCCAAACGGGACCCTTTTACTAAGCCTCCGTTATCCGTCGTCGGTCTGTCTGTCTGTCTAGCACGAACCGTAATAGCTATAAAAATGAAATTTTCACATAATGTGTATATCTGTTGCCGCTACAGTAAAAATCACCGAACCGAACTACACGGAATATTGACAAAATAAAGATGGCCATTCAAAAAACGTGATTTTTGTACTTTTTTGGTAATATGGTGTTTAACCCTTCGTGTGCATGAGAGTCCGACTCGCGCTTGACCGTTTGTTTTTTAAATGTTTATCATCGTGGTGTATTTACACAGGTATTTCTGACAGGTGTCACTTTTTTGACAAGTGTCACTATTTTTGACAGGTGTCACTATTATTGACAGGTGTCATGATTTTGAAAGGTGTGACTGTTTTTGACAGGTTTCACATTTTTTGAAAGGTGTGACTATTTTTGACAGGTGTCACTATTTTATATTAAAAAGTGACACCTGTCAAAAATGTGACACATGTCAAAAATAGTGACAAATGTCAAAAAAATTACACCTTAACAAAATAGTGACAAATGTCAAAAAAATTACACCTTAATAAAATAGTGACACCTGTAAAAAATAGTGACACCTGTAAAAAATAGTGACACCTGTCAAAAAAGTGACACCTTACAGAAATAGTGACACCGGTCTAAAGTAGAGACTTGCATGGCTATTCTGTGCCTCTGCCACTCCATGTGAGAAAAGGCACCACATTTATTGCCTTCGGATCGTCGAACCAACCGGTCCCATTTTTCCTGACAGGGAAAAAAAAATCCGGATGGTTCGACTGTCGAACCACCCGTTCACAAGGATAATAGGTAGGTAGGTTTAATAAATAATGATTGCTATGACAATTGGTTTTGAAACTACTCATGATTGTATGTTATGAAGGCGTCATAAATTAAAGTCCTAAATAAAACCTCCATCGTTTGTCACCACATACCCTTGCGTCTGTATACGCCATTAACGCGGCCACAGAAGAGATTAAACGCGGCGACGAAAGTGACAGAGTTGAATGCAATTAAATTGACCACCCACTCACCCACCACACCACTCACAACTGTACTACAGAAAGTACATAATACTGAGAAGCATTCTGAACTTTGAATCACGAATTCACGCATCATCATCAGATCTTATTGAACTAAAGAATATGGTACCCAAAGTAGCGCGAATATTTCAATGACCTGACGTCACGGCTCACGTGCATTTTGTCTATAAATCTTACCCAGTCATCATCACATCACTTTTAGGCCATTTTCCAAACTGTCTCGATTTGTAAGTAGGTATGTCAAATGAAAAAAACATAGGAGCTTATCGATATCGCTTGGACCTCAGATTTGGACAGGTTATTTTAGTCTGATGGTTAATTTGTAAAACCACACTTGACAGGTTGACAGATGCCCCATAACTTATTTTTTCACAAACTTCATTATGCAACTTGCGGAAACATCGCTCATGTCGAAGATGAAATGTAGAGCAGCTAGATAGTGCTAGATCTACTTATGTAATGTTTCATTTTGTGGTAATCCATGGTTATCCCCGTCGATACAGTAAGTGCCACCAGCTGCAACGCGACTTAACGTAAGAAACGAGAAAGCTGGGCTTAGTATACGCCTACGCCTACGCCAGCCCAGATCAATTCGTTTCTCACTGGTCTCTGCTAAAAGAGTCGACCATAGGAATGAAAGCCAGGGTCAAGAGTTCTAAGGCTGTGCTAGCAATGTGTCGGTGTTGTTTTATAGTTTATCAATTTTCTCAAACAGGTTATAAACACATACATTGCTAATGACAAGAAAGCTAACACGATCATGGCAGAATCATAACGCGCATTTTCTATTTTCATAAATATGACCCCTAGTTGATTGAAGTCTTCCCATCCGACCCAACAGGCATACATATGCTGTTCATTCAAGGGCAAGGATCGGGTGACAAAATTGAGAATACTAAGGTAGGTACAACCAGCACCAAGTTTCTTGGGACTTCGGAGTGATGGCGGGGGTAGCGCCGCATGGGTACAAGAGTGACGCATACATGGCGAGTGAGAGAGGTGAGAGGTCGCTCAAGTGCCAAGAAATACCTGGCGGGGCGCTTGTAACCCAAACAGAAATAGATAAAAAGGTACACACTTTAGTAGAGATTTTTGACCCACGAACGTTGAAATGTGTTTTAAAGGCTGGATTTTACCAACAAAAATTTATCCGGAGAATAACTATCCCGGGGATAACTCGTAACTTTTTCATAGACACCAGTGACACCTAGGTGAGGTGATCTGATCTATTTGTCACTGGTGCCCATGAAAAGGATACAGGTTATCCCCGGGATAGTTATTCTCCGGATATATTTTTGTTGGTCGAATCCAGCCTAAGTAGGTTTAATTGTTCTACCCTCCGAATAGGTAGTTTGTTTGACATACATGCTCCCCGAAAATTATCTTTGTGTTATTCCTAACCAGAATTTGCTAATCAAACAAGACCGGTGCGCCCGTTCGTAACCGTCACTTTCACTCCACGTTATGATGGATGAGCGCTGCTAACGCACCTCCTTGCTCGATTCTCGATACACTTTACCAGCCGCCACTGATTTCCGGTCTTTATGTTGGTAACACTGTTATGTAACGCGAATGTGAGATAAACTGGGTCGGATGGGAGCTTATTATAACACAATGACACGTTCCCGCCTTATTTATTAGTTTATTGTTTTAAGGCCGTTTTAATTAGAAGAGATTAGATTAGATTTGTATGTATAGTTAGATTTCTTTGAGTTACAACATACTTTCATATTTTTATATCACAAATAACTCTTGATATTCGTCTTGGGAGCTGTAACTCATTGAATTTCTGTATGTTTCAGGTACGTTGAGAGAGACCACGTGGTTTCAGGCTACATAGTTAATATTGCACCAGAAACAAGTGAGTGGGTCATTCATTATCAGTGGTCGGCGTTAGGTGTGCTATGTCGCGGGATTCATGAATGCTAGCATATTGTGGACATACCTTATTCTGGGATTAGATCTTATTTTCCGGGATTCGCATTTAATTAGTTAATTCAAGAGGAAACAAATTTGTAACTTGGTATTTAACCCTCGGGGTGCCTGGTTGACCCACCAGGCGCCCCAAGGTCTATTTACAAATGGATCTTAAATGTTAAAATAAATTCTTTAAAAATGGAAAATATTGGGAAACTTATTGTTATTTTTTTTACCAATGATGATGACGATGACTGCTCTGGTTCTTATTCTACTGAAGAAGATATAGAATGAAATGGTCCATAGTTTTAGTTTATTTGTATAAAATCAGATGATTTGTGAAAATAAATGTTACTTTTGATTTTTGTATTATTTAAATACTTATCTTGATAAAACCTTTCTAATTTCACCATTTGTTCTTAACTTAATAAGACCTATTGTATCACCTGTATACTCCTGCGGGCCTAGCATGACAGCCAATATGTTGACGCGCCGTGAAAGGTGCGGTACAGAGCTATTTATGCCGCTTGGCTGTGTCCGGCTTTTTCCGCGGCGCGCGTCGACATAATGGCTGTCATGCTAGGCTCGCTGGTGTATCCATAAATTTAACTCGCGTCAATATTTTTGGCTTCCCCTGAACTTAGTGCAATCCGATGCGCAGAACGCAAAATCGGTGTCAGCGGGTCGGCGCGGGGTGGGGGGAGAAAGAAAAAACTAACAGCTAACAATTAAAGGGAAATATTGCTACCTATTAATTAATAGGTAATCAATAGAATTTTCGAATCCCGGAATCCTGGTGTATATCCATATTATTCATAACGTTTGAGGTCATTCACCCCAAATAGCACACCTAACGCCGACCACTGTTCATTATACATTATACAACCTTAGTGCAAATTATTGCATTCAATTCAGTTTTGTGCTGAAAGTAGATGACACCAGAGCAATTCAATGCTGAAAAAAACATCTTATTTTGGTTCCCTCATAATATTTTCTGCAGTTTTCCAGTACTCAATATAGCTCTTCCTCCCAACGAATGGAACCGGGTCCAAATCCCGCAAGGAAAAAAAAATAGCCCCAGTCTTTTTTGTGTTTGTCTGTAATTCTGTGACGTTGCTGAATCTGGTTCCCACGACACAGTGCATCCGCTGTTGTAGATCCAGAGGTAATGTATATGCCTGTATATAAATGTAAAATGTATTGACCAAAACAAATAATTTAGGAAAGACGGTACCACACTCAAGCATAGGCCGATCACGAATGCACGACCCGCAGATTACACAACACAGATTATTTAGGTTCAAACATAGGTATTAACTAAACCTCTCATACGTTTCGTGCTGTTTAACTTAGCACTATACTATTCTGACTTGCACTTTCGAAATCTCAGCTTAAATCTGAACTGTTATCTCAGCAATACTTTTTTAAAGTGACCCGTTTGTAAATGAATTTTTACTTACTTAATTATCTATGATAATTATTACAGTTATAAATATTTTATACGTTTGTCACACTTAACAATGGCAAAAATAATCTACATGTAGCTAGACCCCAATTAATTAAGAAATTGATTGATTACCAACTTATATAAATAAGATGCATGTAAATAAAATTATAAATGTGCAGTATATAAATACTAATGATACGGATGCGCTGCGCAAACAAAAACTTGAAATAGGTAGGTAAGTATCTACCTAAAAAAGGAATAAGATAGACTTTTTGTATTTTTGTTAGTGTTTGTGTAACTATTATGAGTATTGGTCATTGCGCGTCGCATGGCATCCATGTCTGTATTTAGAAACGTATGTAGTATTGACCCATACAATTGCAAAACCTTACCGCAAAGCTACACACACAATTATTACTCGAGACAATGGCTATTATGAAATAATCGTTTTTTCTTGAATCGATGATTATGTTCGACGTATGCGTGTCCTTAGAGGGGACTTATCGTCACGTTTCGATTCGATTACAAATGTTTAGTGATCTACCGATTATCGAGGTAATGCTTGCAATTATTGATTTATACTGAAAGTTTTTAAGCGTTAAGATGTAGTAAGATTTATTTAAGTTATTTTTAGGTCCATGATAATTGATAATCCATATAAAAAAGTATGGAGTTGCAAAAGTGCACTCGAGTTCAGCTCTCACGTTTTAGCCGTGCACATATTAATAACTAGTAGAACTAAGATTTATTTGCACTTTTCTGTTACACCTGCCAGTATACATATTGTATACCTCTTTACACCCCATTGTCAATGTTGAGGTCAGCCTAAAAAGTAATAATTGAAACAAAAAGTAAACTTTAGAAAAAACCGACTTCCACAAACCCTATTTGATTAGATTGAGTTTAATACAAACTGTAACCCCTTATCCCCCCCCCCTTGGGGAATTAATTTTGTCAAATCCCATATCAGTGCTACCCCACGCTACTAAGGAACCTTTGTACAAAGTTTCATGGCTCTAGGTCCACCGGTTTAGGCTATGCGTTGCCTGCCCGTCAGCCACGCATTGTATTTGTACCTAGTATTGAGCAGATCTGGTGGCCATATGTGGTCTTCATCAGCAGTTCCGCATCACAATATTATGCTTACCATGAGTTATTATGAAAAACACAAAAATCACTATAGGTCTGCCTATAATATTTGAAGAGTTCCCTCGATTTCTCCAGGATCCCATCATCAGATCCTGACCTGGTTTCAATGGGACCAATGGGAAGGTAAACCCTTTCAAACAAAAAAATAATTTTCCAAATCGGTCCATCCGTTTAGGCGCTATCGAGGCACATACATAAAAAAAAAAAAAATAAAAAAAAAAACAAACATCCGGACGAATTGTAAACCTCCTCCTTTGGAAAGTCGGTTAAAAAAGCCACTAAATGGGAATACAAGTACAAGAACATTTTATCAAAAGAATGAGAATTTAAAAGCACTTGGGAACAACCCTTTTTGAAATCAGTCATTGCTCTTCATAATATGCAAACGATGCATGACATTATGCGATTGGAAATCCGCCGGACTTTCAATTACTTCAGTAATTGCTATACTCAACTATAACGAGGTATACTAACTATGGAAATGAATTTACCTGTCACATTGCCAGCTCAATAAATTAATTGCAAGCAATGCCTGTTTAGACGGGACGACGGACGGTGGACCAAAGCAGTCACGGAGTGGTGGCCACGGGGAGCGACAAGGCCAGTGGGCAGACCACCGGCCCGACGATGGTCCAACGATATTGTCAAGTCGTCGGCATCCCACTGGGTGCGATTGGCACAGGACCGGGAAGATTGGCGCTATAGAGAAGAGGCCTAATATGCCCAGCAGTGGGTCGATGTGGGCTGAGGATGATGATGATGATGAATGCCTGTTTAATGTGATATGACCTGGGGGTAACCACAACGTCTTATAGGTAGGTACTCTGCTTTTCTGTCAGATTTTTAAAATCTATCAGAGTATCAACATCACCATTATGTGATTGTGTTATGTAATCAAGCATTATCCATATATCAATACCATGGCAACTATTTTCATATCAATTCTCAATGAACTTTATTTTACCTGGGTATATCTGATCCCAAAAAATACCATGACCAACTTAGGACTTGTTTTATGGTAATTTTTGGTCATGGTCATGGGGTCATTTTAGGAATCAGATTAGGTGCCTAGGGTAGGGCACCTAATTTTATTTATAAAATGTTATGTTGCTAGTACATAGCCTGACAGTGACAGGCAGGAGTGTAAGCCCCATATTAAATATATACATAATAATATTTATCACTGTCACCACCGATTTAAACTCGGTTAGCCTAGGTAGGCTATCCTAACGTAGACTAATTACCTACATTTATGGTTTAACTTATGAACTAAATAAAGACAAGTTTAGTATAATGTAAGGTCGAGTCCAATTAAACTCTTTATAAAATACGTCCAAGAGCGGGTAGAACACACAAGTAAGGTTCCGTATAATAAGAGAACAATCCAAACAATTTGACGGCCTCTGTGGCGCAGCGGTTGCACGTCTGCCTACCATGCGAGAGGTCCCGGGATCGAATCCCGGCTGGGGACAAAAAAAAACCCCCAGGTCTTGGATGTTTACCTACATTGTCGCTGTTTCGGGTTCCCACGACACAGGATATCCTAGTGTGGGGCCAGAAGCAATGTATGTGCCTGTATGTAAATGTTTAATGTTTATGTTCAATCCGGCCAAGTGCGAGTCGGACTCGCGCACGAAGGGTTCCGTACGATTTATCTATAAAAACGGCAAAAAAAAACATATCTGTTGTATAAGTGCCCCCTTTAATATTTATTATAATCTGTTTTCTAGTATTTGTTGTTATAGCGGCAACAGAAATACATCATCTGTGAATTAGGAATAAACAAGATATCCCGTAATCTGACATAAGACAGTAAGGAAATTTCAATAACATGGTCCGTTATTTAACCATGGAACCCTAAAAATGCTAAATCCTACGTCAGACCATATTTTCTTAGTAGCCATTTCCACCTTGACAGTGGCACTTCTGGCTAACGAATGACCTATACGTGGTCTCATACGTGGTCATAAATGATAATGACACTATTAGTTATGATGATTTATCTTGATAAACCTCTTGAGGTTTTTATTTATGTTACCAGGATAGGGTGGCAGAGGCACATTTCTCACAAAATCCCGTGGAGTTACTAATTAGGTAGTTAATAAATTAAAGTGACAACAATACTCTATGTTAACATTTATCACTTTCGCTGTGTAGGTTTGTTTTGGATGTTGAGGTCAATTTGAGTAGCTTGTTGCCATCCCATTGTATACTTTGTCAAGAAATGCTAGACAAAAATAATAATAATAGCAACATATTATTATGTGACATATTAGGGCACCACTGCTTGTTTTTATTGACAAACCGTAAAATATGAACTATACTTCCAATGTCAAAACCCCATTACAAATTCCATAACCAATAATCATAAAGAAGCCACTAGTTGCAGTTGGACAAATAAAATAATGATCTATTCGCCATTGTTTTGAAAATGGCTCAATATTATCATCAGCAGTCGAGCAAAATGATTTGTCTGACCTTGACGAAGTATAGTTTATGGAAATAAAACAATAACAATAGCAAGTGGCATGTTGCCAGGAATCTGCAATCCAATCAGGGCTTGGGTTCAGTTCAGTTCAGTTCAAAAATTTTATTGACCATAAAATCATACATATTACTTAGTCAACGTCAATATAATATTAATATTTTTGTATACTACCGCCCGTTCGGAAGTTGTGGGCTTAGGGATGGAGCAAGTAGCGAGGGTTCCGCTAGTAAAATGACGCCTCAGTGAAAATGGGCCGAATTATAGAAATTATAACCTATTATTTAAAGGAAAATTATCATTGATTAAAGGGATTGTTATGCTAAATGACGCCACCTAATTTAGTATTTTTAATTCAAACCCATATTTTCAAAGTGCAAAACGTTTTTGCTGCTTTTAAAAAAGTTTGACCCCTCACTACACCTTACCTTACTAATGTACACTTAGTAATATCACCTTTATAAAATGTCTAGCCCGTAAGCCATAAATATAAGGTTCATTTTCAACTTCACTTGCGGCGAGATCTCGTGATACTAATGGTCCTTGGTCGCACATATCTGGGGCCCGATGCTGCTCTGAGAAACGCACTTATATTGGATCGCTATCGCATCGTAAACACCCAAAATGGCGTCATTTGGCATTCTCCTAAAGAATCGCAAATAGATCGTAAATAGATTGCAAGCAAAGCGTATACGATTTGACGCATACCAAATGACGCCATTTTGGGTGTTTACGATGCGATAGCGATCCAATATAAGTGCATTTCTCAGAGCAGCATCAGGCCCCTGTGCGTGCGCATAGTCGCGTGACAGATTTAGGGTCAAAAGTTGTCATGACAGAGACATTGTGAACTTGTGATGTAGATTATATCCCTCTGTTATTGTATTCGCACCTGCTGTTGGCAATCTTTGAACATACCGGCTTTAAAATAAACGGTCAAGTGCGAGTAGGACTCGCGCACCTAGGGTTCCGATCACACACGGAGAGCTTAACAAGTGTAATTAGGTTTCCACATAAAACATTAAAGTATGATGTCATCCATGTAAACCAAATTGAATATTTTTGTAGAAGACAGATGCAGTTTTCAGATTTTTCCTTTTACTTGTACTATAAAACCTTGCTTTGTGTAAATTTTCATGATTGTAGGCCTACGGGAAGTACTCTATAGGTTTTGGGTCCATTGCGATTAATTCGTAATTTCGTAATTTCTTTATTGTACTCACATGACTGTAAAAATAGCTTAACATAGAAAAAAATATGTAAAAAGGCGAGCTTATCACTAATAAGAGATTTCTTCCAGCAAACCATGTTGGGTAGGAGACGGAGATGATAGGTAAGGGGAAGAATTGCGCGTACAATAAAACTATTCTAGTACCTATAATAAATAGATATTATTATTATTTATTACACATAGGTACATATAAGAACCTATTGCTAAGAAATAGACTACATACACAGTTACATAAACACAGCTATTACTATTTAAATCCAAAAAAAATACTGCATAAACGGTCGTAGCGTTCGATTGCGTTGACCTATTTTTCACAACTGCAGCAGCTTGATACGTCCACGCGTTCGTAATATAAAATGGTCTTAACATACAGACGGACGGACGGACGGACAATAAAGTGATTCTATAAATAAGGGTTCCTTTTTAGGGTTCCGTAGAGAAACAAGGAACCCTTATAGTTTCGTCAAGTCTGTCTGTCCGTCCGTCCGTCCAACCATATGTCACAGCAACTTTATTCCAAAACTATTAGGACTACACAGTTGAAACTCGGTACGTAGATGTATTCTATGAACCGCTTTACGATTTTTATACAGAAACTGAAAAAAAAAATTTAGGGGGGCTCCCCATACATGAAACTGAAACCAAAAATATTTTTTTCATCAAACCTACATGTGTGGGGTGTCTATACATAGGTCTTTAAAAATGAAGTGGAGATTCCTAAAACCATTTTTCCTCAAAGTCAATCTTTAAAGAGACAGACCCATCCAAAGTGGAAAAAAATGTGTCCCCCCCTCTAACTTTTAAAGTAAGAAAGAGATAAATCTATAAAAAAATATACTGTGTATCTCAATATAAACTTTCGATGAAAATTGGTTTGACAAAATATAATGAGCAGTTTTTAAGATATAAAACATTTATTAAAAACTGCGAAGATAACTTTGTCATTCATACAAAGACTATGAAAAACAAAGTTACAACACAAAGATCCAGTCTAATAATTACATGATACTACGGAACCCTTCATGGGCGAGTCCGACTCGCACTTGGCCACTTTTTTTCCTTTTAAGGATCGGAACCCAAAAAATAGTAGTGAATTACTGGCTGAATGTGGATAACTGTGCCGCTGCTTCCCCGTATGTGAAAATGAGTGACGGTATGTAGTATATGTACCAATGAATTTTCCCATACGGGGTGGCAGAGGCACCACTGCGCCCACTTTCAGCCAGTGATTCAATACTCCATTTTGCGTGACAGGGGGCTAGCCCATCGCCGCAGTTGTGGAGAAATTAAGGTTTCCTCGCGATGTTTTCAATCACCGTTAGAAAGTCGCACCGGGATTCAAACTTCCATCTCCTGCGTGAGAGGTAAGCAGGAAACCCACTAGACCACGGAGCTATTGAAATAAGAATATCCTTTATCTATAAAATAAACCAAAGATATTGGGGGCTATTTGAGAGGTGTCAAAACCACTAAACTAGAGGAACTAAACTGACAACCTTCAAATCCGACAGCTTTGATGGCTTTGACAGCGTGGTGGCCACAGATTCCATCTTCAAACACACCATTTTAATTAGTTTAGATAGTATCGCCTCCCAAATCGCAGGCAATGTACCTATAAGTATCTGTGGATGCTACAACACTAATGTCAGTTTCTAGAAACCTTTTGGCTGGCCCTATTATCTTTCCCTGACCTGAATTTGAAAGCTGTCATAATCATCACATCCCATCAAGCCGGCAAGTAAGGCGGCACCATTAGAAAGAGCCCTAACAACATCTTAATTACAAAGTGAGATAAGTACAGCTCATTACAAATGATCAGCAAGATGTCTTTCTTTATACTGGTATTGAGCCAAGAAAGTGAACGATGGCAAAAACCAATCGAAACTTTCATTTTCACCGTATTGTACTGGCTGACAGAGAGTGCCGGAGACTCAGAAAAAAAAACTCTTGTTGAAGAATAGGCGAAGAAAACCAAAGAGGTTTAATGTCATTGAAGAAAACAACCTTTTGTGTTAGATCATTCGTGCTGGCTGCTACAGTTGATTTAGTTTTTATTTCTCGGACTTTTTTGAATTCGGAATCTTGCATAACGGCTTTAGTCAATAGGCAGAATAGCACAGCGTAATCCACGCGTAATCTAATAGACATGACTCCTCCGCTATAGTTTCGTGGCTTCCTTGTTTGAATTACTTCAGGGCACTTTTTATACTCATGCTACGTTAAGAAATGTTCTTTCATTGTTTGAGCCTATTCTTTTCCGCAGCTGTCATATTTTTCGTTATTGATGTCATAATTTAGTATAATTTATGTTGATCAATCCTCATTCTTACAAAATCAGCCTGAGATTTTCCTCTCCATTGACTCTTTCAGATACCTACCGTTAGTTTTAACGTAGCTTGTAACTGTAGTGTAATAATTTTTAATTAAATTCTTCGTTTATCTTCACCTCCTTGACCAACATGGGATATAATGTCGATGTATTGTTAGAATCGAACATTCCCATAACCAACAATAAGATTTTTTGCGGCCACTGATTGTAAAAATTGTATAAGATTCAATGGCAAGCGTCATTCGATCGTTTTTGTAGACGCATGGCGGCGATAAGCTCTTCTCTAAAAAGAGAAATTAATTTTTATTGAGTACGTATATACATAGTTCTGCTAGCATTTTATAAGTTCATTGTAGCATCGCTATGCAAATGATTACCACTTAGTTATAAACATGGCGTCACTCTTTTCCCATACGAGATGGCAGTGGAGATATGATACGCTTAATTTTAATTATTGAACATAAATCCACACGATAAAGTACACTCAACTAAAAATCAAACTTCGTGTATGATGATGAGTAGTTACACCAGACGGGTGTCGGTCGGTCCCTAACGTTCTTGAACTTGAACACATGGACTACATGTGATATTTGACTACTGCATAAAAACTCTCCCTACATAACGTCCATTTGCAACATCCTATCCATGGTTTTCACATTACTAGAGTTAGGTTTCACAGTTGCGCTATAGAACTTATGTCTAACCCTATCTATCTGCAGATTGAGGATAGATAGGTTATTGAAAACGGCCGATAGTGGGCCTAGAACTTAAATGGAGCCTAGATTGAGAATGTTATTTTGCAGATACAAGCGGGTATTTTGAGAAACCCCCTTTAAAATAGTCACGGTATGGGCCTAACGGGCCAGAAGCTCACCGCTCGAACGACCGAACAATGGCGAACTATTGGTATATAAGATGTGTCGGCGAACCAGTTAATCTGTGGTATGGGTAAGTTTCCTTCTTACACACTACTAAAGACGAGTGACTTAAAATTCCTAAAGAGTTTCCCAAGTCATCAAAGCATGTGTGAATCCGCGTCGGAAAAGATTCAAACGATACACAAATGACATGAAAATTCACTTCCTCGACAAATAATATTCTCCTAACACTACGTAACAGCAGACATTAGACACGCTTCTCTGCTAACCTATGGGAACTTGCAGATACACTGATAGACGAGGCCTTAGTGCAGTGGTAATAGAGGTTGGAGTCGATAAGAGATAAATGTCATCCTGTCGAGGTATATCAAGATGTCAAGAGCCATGAGAATTGCTGGTACCACGTGGTTCACACTTATGAAGATGTACAAGTCAACTCAACATAACATTTACATACAGGCACATACTTTGCTTCTGGCCCCACAGATACCCTGTGGTGTGGAATCATAAAGAGTGACATCACAAACATGTAAACATCCAAGACATGAGTATTTTCTGGAATTGCGTTACTGTAGAGTTTATGCACGACATTCTAATTATTTTGCGTAATTTAGGTTCTGCTTAAATCGCTCCAGTATTACTTGTAGAGTACCTGTAAGAAAAACAGCTTATGTATGCATAAATACCGTTGTCTGGTTGCAATTACGGAAGCTATTTGCTATACCACATGCGGAGATCTATGGAAAGTTTATGCGAATGTGCGCATTGTTTGTTTTGCATTGTACGATTGTGATGTTTTATTCGAGAAATGGCTGGAAACAGGCGTAGAAATCATCATACTTTTTTTTATTAATTAGGTACTCTAGAGTAGAGATAATAACAGCCGTTGCAAGAAATAAAGGTTTAAATATCCTCAACCTACCTATACGTTAGAGATCATACTAAATGACCGGTTTCAAGAATCAACGAAAAGATAGTATAATTGTTTCAACTGTAACTTAAATACAACATGTATAATTTTTCTGTTACATATAATGTTTACCAGGACATCTTAAAACAGGCCCTGATTGATGATATGCATGCTAAGCTATGCAAGCGCCAAACAAAGTCTTACCTGACCTAACCAAGTAACCAATTCCTAACTCTGCCTCAAAAATAAACGGCGGGTTTTTGCGTAACAGGGGGAATTTCCTAAGATACAATATTCAAGTCAAGACATTTCAAGTGTAGGTAGGTTCTATTGACCAAGTAGTATTTGTTAGTATCTAAACCGCCTTCCTGATCACCAATTATATTTATCCGCTAACTCTGACCTTTCCTCCTTTACTCCTTATACCCTAATCGGTCGACCACATCACATAGGCAACCAGGGTAACTAAAGCTTCGGCACACCACACCGGCGGCGGCGGGTCAGCAGCGGGCCAGTGGCGGGTCAGTGGCAGGGTCGTCATTGCTGTGGCCGCCGCACTGCCACACAGCGCGAGTCCGCTATCGAACAGCTACCCGCTTGGTGTGATATGTCGTTTGTCAAATATAAGAAACTATAAAAACCATAATGGTTATATTTTAAACAAAAAGTAAAACTAAAAAAAAACAACTTCCACAAACCTTATTTGATTAGATACCTATGTCAAGTGCCTTTTGAGTTTAATACAAACTGTAAGCCCCTATCCCCCCCCCCTCTTGGGTAATTAATTTCGTGAAATTCCATCTCAGTGCTACCCTACGCTACCTACATTAGAAACCCCTGTACAAAGTTTCATGGCTCTAGGTCCACCGGTTTAGGCTATGCGTTGCCCGTCAGCCACGCAGTAGTAGATTGTATTTGCACCTTGTATTGAGCAGTTTCTGGTGGCCATGTGTGGTCTTCATCATCAGTTCCGCATCACAATATTATGCTTACCATGAGTAAATGCACTAGTTATTATGAAAAACACAAAAATCACTTTAGGTCTGCCTATAATATTTGAAGAGTTCCCTCGATTTCTCCAGGATCCCATCATCAGATCCTGACATGGTGTCAATGGGACCAATTGGAAGATAAACCCTTTCAACCAAAAAAATATTTTTCCAAATCGGTCCATCCGTCTAGGCGCAATCAAGGCACATACATAAAAAAAATATATCCCGACGAATTGTAATTGTAAACCCCCTCCTTTTGTGAAGAAGAAGTCGGTTAAAAAATGGAGTTTCTTGTATTTGACAACCGACCCGCCGATGTGCCGAAGCCCCTAAAACACGTCACAAATGTCACAATATCCTGTGCACCTGGATTGTGACGTCAATATGTGCTCTATGCATATTTCATTCCAGCGAGGTGCATAAAGGCTGTGAGGTAACTAAGCCTGGATTCTGGTACCGTACCATCACAGTCCGCCATTGCAACACCATTTTGCTAGCGTAATTGGGTTCTGGTAACCAATAAACATTGCCACGGAATCGGGTGGCTCGTAAATAATTGTTGAACATCGCGCATCGGGAGCGGGCATCGATGGCGTGGTTCGTTCCTGTTGCATCCACTCAGGGAGCACTAATCCAGTGGAGAGCGCATAGATACATTTTCCTTTGCAACACAACTAACCAATTTACGGGCGGCGGGGGACGAGGTAAGAGAGCTGTGATTCGTCAGCTGCTGCGAAACTGTCTGGCGGCCCGTCATCGTACATAAGTTGCGTACGTTGAATACAACTAACGTTTGGCGAGCCGAATTCCCCCGCAGACGCAGTCAATTAGATTGTATAGTCTCTGCATCCACTCTACTAATCCTCAAACCTCTACTTTCCTCACGATGTTTTCCATCACCGTAGACATTATCACTGGTCAGTACTGGGAGGGATTCGAACCTGCATCTCCTGTGTGAGAAGCAAGCTATCCCACCCACTAGACCACGGAGCTCTTTCATTATTGCGTGATGCTATGCTGCTGTATAGATCTGCATCATCAGGGAGCAGCTCCTTGGTGCGCAATCTCACGCGACCAACCCTGCGCCTGCGACTATTGTCTGTACAACCATTGTGATGGAAATCACCGTGAGGAAACCTTCATTACTCCATATCTGCAGCGATGGGCTAGCAAAATGGACCAATGAAAAATTGGCTAAATATGGGCAAGACTGTGCCTCTGCCACCCCGTATGGGAAAAAGAGTGACGCCATGCTGTACTCGATCGTTGAGGAAGTGCCCTCCGCGAGTCCGCGCCCGTGGGAGCAGCTCCTTGGCGCGCAATCTCACGCGACCAACCCTGCGCCTGCGACTATTGTCTGTACAACCGTATACGGCTTCCGCCAAACTATGCAATATTGTGAGTTAGGAAGGATTCTGTAGTAATCTACTAATATTACATCCAAAAGTGTAAACAAAAATTATATGAACGTCAAATCTAAAGTTTTGGATTTGTAATTTTTGCCTTTGCTACGAGTTTAGGAGGATATGGCTACTTACTTACTTATATAGGTATATGTTTAAATGTTTACAACGCACAAATCTTTTGGTGGGTTTAACTTTTTATTTCGTGATTTGGTTTTTATAATTTTAGTTACTATGTAATGTATCTTCTTAGCGCAAAGCACTTTAGTTGTTGCTCATTCGGAGCGAATTTTTGTCCATCATTTATCATATTAGTGAGATACCCTAAGGGACAAGTTAGATTTTAATTGAATGTGGTATTTGTCTTCTGTTTGTTTTTGTAATGTAACTTGTCCTATTTGTAACCCCTGAATAAATAAATAAATACTTACCCTAAAAGTCCTTAAATTATTTTCCCATATTGTTTTAATCCGGGCTAACACGTCCTCCATCAAGCCATTGAGTCCGATCATTTGTCCAATGCCCAACAGCGATCATTAGTTACAATTTTTACCAATGTTTGTCAAATCCCTTTTTACTACAAAACTATTTTCAACCGACTTCAAAAAAGGAGGAGGTTCTCAATTCGACCCGTATGTTTTTTTTTTTCTATGTTTGTTACGCGATAACTCCGCCAATTATGAACCGATTTGAACAAATCTTTTTTCGGCGTATAGGTAATACCTCAAGGGTGGTCCCATTGACACCAGGTCAGGATCTGATGATGGGATCCTGGAGAAATTGAGGGAACTCTTCAAATATTATAGGCAGACCTATAGTGATTTTTGTGTTTTTCATAATAACTCGTGCAAATGCACATGGTAAGCATAATATTGTGATGCGGAACTGCTGATGAAGACCACATATGGCCACCAGATCTGCTCAATACTAGGTACAAATACAATGCGTGGCTGACGGGCAGGCAACGCATAGCATAAACCGGTGGACCTAGAGCCATGAAACTTTGTACAGAGGTTCCTTAGTAGCGTGGGGTAGCACTGAGATGGGATTTGACAAAATTAATTCCCCAAGGGTGGGGGGATAAGGGGTTACAGTTTGTATTAAACTCAATCTAATCAAATAGGGTTTGTGGAAGTCGGTTTTTTCTAAAGTTTACTTTTTGTTTCAATTATTAGCTTAAGAGGATCGTGTACTCGCGAGCTTCCATACAAAAAGCGGTAACGTTTTCCACCCCCTAAACCTTGTCCGATTTTCACAATTTTTTTACATGTTTGAGATACTATGGAAAACTATGCTCGTAGATTTTGATTTTTTTGAAATATTATATATTTTAGGAAATATTGGAACTTATATTTTTATATGGACTGGGTTATGTTCTTATATTTCCTAAAATATACATCATTTCAAAAAAATCAAAACGTACGAGCATAGTTTTCCATAGTATCTCAAACATGTAAAAAAAAAATATACGCGTGTAGCACCGTACACGTGTTAGAAGTAAAACTTCTGTAGCTAGATCATTAAGTGGTACCTATACTATACACCTATACCTACCTATACTAAAAGAGATTTACCAATTTTGAGATCCAATCTCTGCTTCAAGTTACTTTTAAGTTTCAGACGTCCGATTATTTGAAATTATTTTATACTTGTACTTACTTTTAATACGTCATGTCATTTATTTCCCACCATTCCTTATCTACAATTTGTCGCGCTCGTGATGATATACTTAACTCATTCAATAGTGTCACTACTATTTGCATCTCGCTCAGATTATATACCATCTGACGTCACGTCTTTAAGCCGTCTCGCTCAAATGTATGCATTGCTTTGCTTGTTTTAGAAATCCATATCGACCCGTGTGACATTGATGAAACTCTTTTCTTACAAACTGTATGGATCGCATCGCACAGCTGTCAAACATAAGTTCCGGTTCCAACAAAGAGGTTTTTTGTTTGTCCCAGCCAGCGGCGGCGGCGGCGGCGCCATCTTGGCCATACCGGAAATCAAGAACTCGTGGAAGAATGCTTAATATAATTTTTATTTGTTAACGTTTCATCAGGTTTTTCTCTCACTAATTAACATTCTTTATTGTACGAATGTATTATTATCTTATCTGATTAGTTAAAAACCGTATTGAAAATAGTTGCGGTTTTAAAAGTCTTCAGCCGACCCTGACGTCACCGATTCCAATTTCCGTTACATTTCTTAGCCACTCGTGATAGCACCCGGCTAGTATCAATTGAAAAGCAAATATATGAATATCCCACAGTTGAGAGGTTAAATAAATTTTACCCCCGTGCCCCAAGAAGTTTTACTTCAAAAATGTAAAAATCGGACAAGGTTTAAGGGGTGGAAAACGTTACCGCTTTTTGTATGGAAGCTCGCGAGTACACGATCCTCTTAACTTAAGATATAACTTACCTTAGTGCCTCAGCCTCTACCTTCAACTTCCAATAGTTGAACCATTTATCACCCACTCGTACTTTCCAAATGATAAGTAAAAGTTGTAAAACTGCCTCTTTTTATTGGTTGTATAATTAAATAATTCCGTAAGTTCGCGTAATAATGGATGAATTAAGGCCAAGTATCTTTCACCTCACTTTTCTAAATAGTTTTACTGTAGTTTTAATAAATGGCAATATGAACGAGGAATATTTAATAACAGCATAGTCACTGGAACAACAGGGAACAACCCAATTATGTTAATTTGTGGCCGATTTTTCGGTCCTCGGATAACGTTAATCTGAAGAAGGAATATGAACAGCGCGCACATGTTTCAAATAAAGCTTTTGGTTCGCCTCTCACAATTCGTCACCAGTGTACTCTGGGGCTGCTTTTCTTGTGCATGTACAAATAAAATGTCTGTTTATCTGGAGATTAAATAATCGACTCTCAGTGTAATTACACGACTCTTTATTCAAACGTCAGACTATTTTTTTTTGCTTCTAGGGCTGGCCTACGAATAGGATTACAACATTGAATTGTTTTGTTCTTTAATGATGATTAATTTATTTACCATCTATCGAGATGGTTTTGTTTAGGTATAATCGGCTTATGTTATAGGGTTGTTAATGTTGGCTCATAAAGAGTCGTGTTAAAGGTTATTGCTTAAGTTTCGCTTTGTGGTCATCTCTGTCTTTAATGAATGAGGTAAGTGCCTGTTTCATAACCGCATTGCAACAGAAATTGGATGTTGTGATGTGGCCGTACTTATATGAGCGACACGAAATTAATGGCGATTGGCTGAGTCTTATCTATATATTCAGTGATAGGGTCAGGGTGTATAACCCTCTCGCTCCAACGTCTATTCTCCATTGTATTTGTTCGTGCTATGTCCTTATGAGAGAAGACCGATTTAATTGTTATTTGTGATTTGCGTGTTATGGACAGAATCACTGCCAAATGAAGCTGGCCAGGTCCATCACGATCCTGGCAGCCTCCGGTGAACTTCTACTGACTTTCATAGAACTAAGGACTTAGACCGATTTGAAAAACATACCTCTGGGTGTTGGCGGTGTCGTCAATGCTTTACATTTTCTTCTTGAAAATAATCTACCGTCGCGTCGTAATGGCGTAAATTAAAAATCCTGCTTTCAACGGAAATTTCTGAATCCTTCCTGCACTTCCGTCTAATAACTCTTTTCCTCTCCATATCTAAGCTCGCTGAGAAAGCTTGCTTCGCCTTAAAAGCTTAAAACAAGATCGGTCGCATTATTGCAAGATGTTTTGTAAGTTAAGGCTTTCTAGTTTTAATTCCCATCCCGTGCAGAAAGTCGGAAGCTCTGGGGCAATTATTAAACAAGGAATGTTGTTCGCAACCAGTCGCTAGTTGGTATTTATTAGACAACCATTGCGAACATAGCTCTTGTTTTTATGGTCAAAATGTCACTCGATTACAGTTGTTTGGATTTCATGATGTCATAGATCGTAAGCATTTGAAACTTATATCGCAAGGTAGGTACTACTTATTTATTGATTTATTTATTTATTTAAATTGAGAATTCACAAAGCGAGGACGCTTAAGTAATTAAGACAGGCAGGAATTTAAAACAACGTAAAGAAACATAACAGTCTGCCGATGCCGCAGTCGAAACTGATATTGGTGGTCTGTAAAACGTTATTTATAAACGACAATCTCGGGATCTCTCGCCTATGAGTGTACATAGAATTATAGACTGGAACTACTTAAATAAGTTGGACCAAAGAGTACTATGGTTAAGCATGGTATAGTAGTATGTGCTAGTTTAGTAACCTATTTAGGTTAGGTACTATGGATGAAAAAAAAACGAAAATGAAGTAACATAATACCGCTTTTCAAATATTACCTCCAAGAGTTACGTGTGACCACAGAAGAGATAATAGTACGTGTGACTGTCACCGACACAGCGTCATTACAGCCTTTCTGTCGGTAAACAAGTGAGCATACAATCCTACAATATTACCAATTTAAATAGTCACCTGAATTTATGACTTCAATTCTGCACTCCAATGATTTTGCCTTCAAGCCAGGTGTCTACCTAACTCGTCCGGGTTGTACCTACACAATGTGTCATTGTCAACACGCTCCCATACTATCGAGCCTTCCCATGCTAAGAAAGTTGGTCTTTCTCCAGCTTTCCAGATTCCGTGATACGTGACACTTGTGATGTGTCGCTTTAGCTTTGAAGATGATCACAACATCACATTACGGTTGACTAGACGGCGAGTTAGGCAATTCGAGATTTGTCAATTCAAAGATTTGTATGGATCTGAGATGATGGTGATGAGATGAGATAGGCCAAGACCATTATTTGGTTTGTTACGAGGTGCCAATGCAATCTATGTCGAAGTTAGTCCAAACTTTAAAACAACATAACTTGAAAGTTGAAAATACGGTCCTTTTAAAATGTAGTTCAAAAGCCAGTCTGACACCAAAAGTCACAATGCACCTGCAAATACAATCTTCTGCGAAAAAAAAACTCATTAAAAATGAGTTGATTGTGCTCAAAGGCGTATTTTTTATTACATTATGCAATTATGCAATCGTATGCTATCGTTACATATCGGTGATTCGGTGTACGGTGTAGGGTACGTAATTTGATTACGGTTTATTACGAGTGAAAGGGTTAATATTGGTACATTTTTACAATTCCCATTACACAGATAAATAACTTCTTTATTTTTTTGTAGATACCTGTAAAACGTCAAATTCCCCAGTTAAATAGTAAACGATATGTGAGATTGAAAAATCGGCCGTAAGAGAATAATATTATGAATTTCTGCTCTATATTAACATCATTGTATAGAGAAGGTGCAGTACAATACCTACCTACCGCATTAAAACATTGGTTCATTTGTGTTCGTCGAATAGTGTCTAGTCTAGACGACGACGATGTAATGATAGAGTATGTCGGTATCAAGTGTAATGATTTACAATTACTATCTTTTGATGTTGGTCGGTTGCTCACTCACCTTTTTTAGGGTTTCGTACCCGTAGGGTGCCAAACGGGACCCTATTACTGAGACTTCGCTGTCTGTCCGTCCGTCCGTCCGTCCGTCTGTCTGTCACCAGGCTGTATCTCATGAACCGTGGTAGCTAGACAGTTGAAATTTTCACAGATGATGTATTTCTGTTGCCGCTATAACAACAAATACTAAAAATCAAAATAAATTTAATATTAAGGGGGCTCCCATACAACAAACGTGAATTTTTTGCTCATTTTTGCTCGATATTGATAATAGTAGCAGGTAGACGCTTAAAATGTTCACAATATATTGAGTATATTACTGACTTAAAAAATAAATAATTAAATTAAAATTAAATTAATATTTAGGGGGGGCTCCCATACAACATGTTTTTTTTTTTGCTGTTTTTTATAGATAATGGTACGGAACCCTTCGTGCGCGAGTCCGACTCGCACTTGGCCGGTTATTTCGTGATCGCGTTATTCTTCGCGATACTCATTGCCGACTATCGGTGTTGAGATCTCAACTTGAGACTGTTGAGACAACAATATGGAGTCATTTAAAATAATTGTCTTTGTAAACATAGTTTAGTTTTATAAATATCTTACTTCTGTAATAAGAGCATGCTTACTTTCATTAGGTATTACCTACTCGAAAGACATAAATAATAACCAGCTGTGTTTCTAATAATATCGGATATAAGTTTAATTATATTGTATTTCCCTAGTGCTTATTAGGTATGTATTGCCTAGATCTTGATGACCACTTAGTAAAAAAGCAGCTTAGTTTGACGCACATACGTTTGTAACAATGTTCTAATCTAGATTCTAGCATAGGCACCTACCTATATTTTTCGATACTCATCGAATCGACGAAGGTTTAATCTAAGTAAGTTAAGATCCGATTCACATACCTACATTATAAGTATTTTTTTTAATTTCCGGGCTCCGCTCTAGGAAACCTAGAATCATAAACTTCCTATGTAGACGGAAGACGCGTAATTACTGTAAAACATTTGCATAGTTACGAGTATTCCAAGTATTAATCACAGTAACCTTAACTTCCGTTTTCGATATTTTTGCAAACCATAAATTCCGAATCGAGACTTGTCATTAACACATTCAAGGCGATGCAGTGTTTTAACCTTTACTGTGTAGTTGGCCGCCATACAGCACTCGATACTCCGTTTCGGTCAAATCGGAAGACTAACGGGTCCATATACGAACCGGAACAGGTGGTAATGTCGACCACGTGTTGTAGTACAGTCAGACAACTGGAGGCCAATTCTCATCCATGCGAATTGAAAGCGTAGACGTAAAATATTGATATTTTTGTATGAAATATAGTAGATAAATTGGCGTATCTTCGCTTTAAATTCGCATGGGCAAGAATTGGGCCCCTGTTATTTTTTGGTCAGTTTTTTTTTTGCTACATTGCCGGAATACACAGACTATGCTCAAATAAAGAACAGCTTGAATGCTATACTGCCCTTATTTTCCAAACGAGATACATGTACTTTCTAACGGTGATGGTATAGAATTTCTCCATTTGATTCACTTATTTTGGCATAAAGAAAAACAAATGAAAAATGGTCGAAAACAAAATGTTATTTTCTTCCTTTTTTGAAATATAAACTTTTTAATGACATCAAAACCAGCCAGATACAATTAATACATCCAAAGATATTTAGTTAAAAATATACACATACAAAATACGAAAATACTTTTTACCCGGCTTGTGGCCAAGATAATTCAATAAATCTAGGAACAAGTCATAAGTTGAAGCATTATGTACAAAATGGCTTGACATTCTCAGAATTGTATATTTCCAGCAGATATATTTTATAAAGTCAATTTTGTGCAAAAAAAGACAGCATTTGATGGCACTTTTACATGACGTCATTCTGTTGTTATTTCATAGAACTCAGGAACAAAAGTTCTGTTTTGACAGTTCATAAAAAGTATCGTATTTTGACTTGACAGGCCACAAGCCTATTATTTGAGTCTTCGGTATTGTGCATTTGTGCATCCGTGTCATAGACACAGATCTTACGAAGGTTGACGGGGAAGAGAAAGGTATAGTTTAACATGTGGTTGACGCTGTTTTCAATCAATGTCTACCTGCCGGCACTGACCTAGTTGATAGGTATACAGTGTGACTGTGAATGGATAGTTCACAGGGTGACTTTGGTTCAGTTAAGCAGCGGGGCTGAAGAGACAAGCCTATTCGCAAGTTCACCCGAACGCCAGATAATGGCTAAGGTATTCCTGTAACAACAATCAAATATGTTGCGATAGCGTTAGAGTAGACCTTTTGCTTTGTAAAACCTCGATTTTGTCCTGGAATATTAAAAGTATCGTTTGATTGAGGAAATTATCTGGACGTGAAGCATTAGGCCCCAGAAATGATAAGGCCCATCACTGGAGGTAGGCAACTTACCGGAATAAAAATCGCTGGTCGGTCGCATACGGAAAAAAATATATGCCGTGATCTGTTTACTTTTATAAGTAAGACGCAAAGGTTTGTTTAATTTTGAACATACGGAAATGATTCAAGTTAATCATATCAATATGTATCATTAATTCAATTTTGACCGTTTTGTTAAGTTTTAAAAAAGCAACCTGTATATAAGTTTGGATGAACGGAAGGAAGTGAAGGTTTGTAATGTAAAAGGTATATTGATTTCATTACAGTTATTGTATAAGTACAGGTGTTATGTAAATAGGTCTCATGCTACAACAATAATGAGAATATAATGTTGCCAGATTAAACTTAGTGCTTAGTCCCAATTATGCTTGAAAATATGATGCAAAATAATGAAT
This sequence comes from Argyresthia albistria, assembly GCA_963457715.1. NCBI lineage: Eukaryota > Metazoa > Arthropoda > Insecta > Lepidoptera > Argyresthiidae > Argyresthia > Argyresthia albistria. The sequence goes on along the minus strand of OY735274.1, from coordinate 2,943,048 downwards.
TATTACTATTAGTTACCTGGACTTCCCAGTGAATATAAATTATATAACGCCAGATAAAGCCACTACTAAAATACAATGCAAACTGTTAGTAAGATCTCGCGAGATAGAATTTATTAGCTTTTTATGTCAATTCAAATTGCAGTTAACAATTAAGTTGGAATCGTGATGTTGCGATGAAAACATTATAAAATACGAAACACTTTCCATTCTCGCCTAAATACCTAGTTTTGGGTGAAGACACGGAAATGCATTTTTATTTGCGTTATGTAAAGTTGTTTCTCCCACGCCGCCATGTCATTGTTTTAGCTCTAGGAATGAAAGATGCGTCTTTATTACCCACTGCGGTTATAAAATGAATAATTATCCAAAATAATAAGTGTTGCGAATATCTTTGTTTCAAGCTGATAAAACATATTTTTTGATGAATGTGATTCGATTGTAATTTTAGTTGTTGATGCAATCTTAAATTCTGGTTCACGAAACTAGAGCAGAGTACGTTCATACGTTTGAAAAAAAAACACATTATTCTGGCGTGAACACTATGCTTCCGCATTGATTTCTTCGGGAAGTTACATAGGTACATATACTACTACTGTGCTACTACTCACGCTGTTACCCATATGTCGTGTCTGAGGCACAGTTGCCTACGTTTTGGGCAGTTTTTTAACTGTGTATGATAACTGCCTTTTCTCCTTTGGGGCCGTATTAGATTCTGTTTATAACTATAGCAAGGCTGTGTCTGTACCTTTTCCACCCCAATGGAGATAATTTTCAGTAACTAAGATATTCCACAGATCATTTTACCGGTTCCTTATTTTATCGTAATCTGCGATCTCAAAAATTTCGATACAACATCTCTACATTTAAAGAGAAAGCATGCAAAGATTTTAGAGACCAATAAAGTTAACTCGATACAATCTTATTACTGTTTATGGTTGCTATCATAATTGTATTATGTAGTACGACAAATTGTATCTATATTCTCATGCGCCTGTATAATTTCGAAAGTTATGTACTTATAAATACTTAAATATAAAAAGAATCTGCAACAACAATTAGAAATTACGCCCGAACAATGTATTAAAACTATTAATAACCGAGTCATCGTGTTTTATGATGGCTACTAAAATCTGTATTAACTTTCAAATATACAACAAACCGACCGTAAATATTTATAAGTGAGAGGATAAATTACACCTGTTGGTGGCGTGAAATGTGTTAACTGATGTTAGATTCACTTTTACATTTATTGTGGTCGTATATTTCTCGTGACCCCATTCTCTATACACACCGCCCTTGACAGTTTAGTTCACAGAGTTGGTTTATTAATGATTCGTCTCTCTTTTGTTTCAGAGGTCCAATGACAGTGAAGAGGGCAACCCGCTGTGGTGGCTTCGCTGCCATCATTGCCCGCCAGAGACTGCACAATACCAACCAACAGATAGACATCATAACTATCACTAAACATAACTCATGTCCTATCTACAACATCGTTGTCGGGTTCAACGAAAAAGACCATCTACAACTCTTAACTAAAGAAGAACCAAAAAATGACGATGAAAAATCTAAGCTACTAAAAGACTACACCGAAGTCAAGACCACGAAATGTGAGAATATCCCAATAGACGACATCAACAACTGCGTCAATGTTGAAAACTATCCTAACTGCGAAAACACTCTAGTCTTTTACGTGACCAAAAACTTCACTAAAGAAGCAATAGGTTTGAAATTTGAAAACAACCAAGACTTTAAGAGGATATACTTCACTTACAAGTACTTCAAGATGCGTAACAGACTCACTAACAACAGCACGAACTACGCCAGCACCGATAACTTATTTTCCAAAAAGAAAACCTACAATGATACGATAAACATCAAAAATAGAAAGAACAGTATGGACGCTCACGGCTTCTACGATAAAGGATCTAAGACTGACTTCGACTTGATGCAGACCACTGACAATGATGGAGTGACGCATATTTCCATTCACCAAAAAGGTTTCGGATCAAGATTCGATCAGCCCATGAGCCTCATTGGTATCAGGAGCGACATGAGTGATGGAGCAGAAATCGATAGTATAATCTATACTGATATTGATGTTCCGGCAAAACCTGAGAGGAAAAGACTGTTTCAGAGAAGCAAGTCGAAGGCACCGCAACTTCCTACGAATAAAGATTTGAATAAAGTTCTGAAAGGCGACTATGTCAGAGTCAATGTGGAAAGAGTTCCAGATGTCATTCCGAAAGATAACAAGCAGAGCAAGGTTCCTGACATCTTGATGTTTAGAGACAACAAATCCAAAACGAGGACGAGTCCAACCAGAAACCTCTGGGCTTCGAATAACAAAGGTCAGTACAAGAACTATGACGATATATTAAGAAATTACAGAAACGTTTCGGCAGCCGTAATCTCCTCATCACCATGAAAAAGAAAGTGATAGTTTTCGTTTTCGACTGATTGATGAAGGTTGACTGAGCTTTCCATGTTTGAATCAAGATTTATCAACTTTAGAATCTTGCAAAATATGCCACAATATCATATCTAATAACATCAAATCACGTATCATTTTGTTTATAACCAGCAAGTAGATTTGTAATGATTGGATTAAACAAGCGGGCTTGAATACGGAAATATAGCCGCAGAAGTAAAAGTACGTTGTACATTAATCAAATGAAGTAGGTACCTAGTTCGGAGTCCATCCTATGAGGTCTACATTAATTTATTTTCCCAGCAGCAGTCTAAGAATTTAATGAATCACCTCTGACCTGCATGTTTTTATAGCTTCTCTAAGCGTCTATGATTGAAAATATCATCAGAGTAATTACGTGCAGTTCATAATTGTCTATAGAAACAATCGATTTCACTTGCGTTTTGCAACGAGTAGTGAGAATCAGTGATTTCTGTGTCGCACCTTGAATCTGATCAATTCGTGGAAAACCCACCTATAGTTTTGAGTCATGATTGTTTTATTGCCTAGTTTATAAAAGTATTCATCATCATTATCGACAGCTTATTTTCGCACCCTCCGCCTGGACTCCTCCTTTTTGTGCTCAGTGTTAATTAATTGGAAACCTACTCCAACCAGCTCACGAGAAAATCTAATTCAATCCATAATAAGCGTGTTTTACAAAACCTCTCCATCAGATTGCACGGTTTAAAGGCGTTAATGTATACGTATGTAAATATACCAATCGCAATCGATTACACTAGCTATTTACTTTCGATTTCATTAGGTGAACAATTGCAGAAGCGTCTTCGTCCTAGTTAAGTCAGTCTCTGGGTGATTCGCAAGCCTTTTCCAAACATGGTAAACAGTAAACAGCCGCATTCTTGTAGGGTCAGCCTAATAGGTTTAGGGCTTAGGGTGTAGAGAATCCTAAAATAGTCACTTTACCCTCGTCTAAACGTCATGCATGTGTCGATTTTGTTATGGCAGGACTGAATCTACTGAATAAAGCGACTGTCAGAGTTGTGTTGACGATTGTCGATGTTGTGTCGATGAATCTCACTCAGATCAATGATTTAGCAGAATTGAAGAGGTGACGTTTTTAGAAACCGATTCCCTATGTCTATTCTAAATCCATGAGAGATTTTATTAGTTTGAGTCTGCCACTGAAACTGAACTAAATATCCCGGTCGGAATTCCGTTTTTTCCCCCCCATCAGCTATCCGTACTTCAGTGGCGTAACACTGACATCACAGTGGTCGTGATTAGGGTCAAAGTGTTCGTTTAATTCCGTTCCGTGTCGATTCCGTGACGACTGAGCATTGCAATTGCAATTGAAATGGTACAATTAAATGGTCTCACGAGCTAAATTAGTTTATGCAGCCGGCAGTGTTGCCATGTGACCGAGGGCTGAATTCGGTATTTTGGTAGATAAACCCAGTGTAGTACCTAAATTGTGAGTGAGCGTAACACATCACAGTTATATTTCGTATAACAATATCAACAATAGGTAATGTTACTTAATTTTAAACTTTAATTGAAATCGTTGTTGCCTATTTGATTTCGTAAAGAAACCGCCCTCGATAAGGTAGTTGGAAAGAAAACGTTTGTGCGACTGTATGTGTGTCACTTTACCAGAAGGGTACGAACGGTGTGAGCCCGGCTCACGCTTGCGTCCAAGGTAATCCAATAAATCTAGGAACAAGTCATAAGTTGAAGCATTATGTACAAAATGGTTTGACATTCTCAGAATTGTATATTTCCAGCAGAGATATTTTATAAAGTAAATTTTGAGCAAAAAAATACAGCATTTGATGGCACTTTTACATGACGACACACTGTGGTTATTTCATAGAACTCAAGAATAAAAGTTCCGTTTGACAGTTCATAAAAAGTATCTATTTTGACTTGACAGGCCACAAGCCTATTATGCTCAAGTTTAGCCAGGTAGAATAAAACCCTCATTAATAGGGAAATTTTCATAACAGCAACATCGACTATAGGGCCGGCACCCCTGGCAGCGTGCTTCGCACGGCCGGCCGCCGTGAATTCCGTGATGTTGGGACTTTGGGACTTAGGAGCGAAGATTCTATTTACTTTCTCTTTTATGGAGATGAACAGAGTTTAACGGGACTTCCTCGTGTTTGTGGTGGGTCATGGTGGTGAAATTATGGTGTTTTGAATGTTTTAGGAGACATCATTTCGTAGTAACTACTAATTTCGATCGAAGTTCGTTCTTAACATCTGGCCGTAGCGCTCATGCTCAAACAATTGTGAAATGATCGATACTCTGATATGTTTTTTCAAGATTTTTTTTTCAGTAATAATACCTTTTGATGGAACACATTACCAAATGTCACCAGAAGAATTACTAGCAATGTATCGCAATTATTCTTCATAGCACTATTCTCTGAGAGTAACTGTCTAATACCATTCAAACATATCGATGGGAATTTAGACATCTTTGCATAATTTGCTGATACACCAATAGAATGAAAAAAAAAATGAAACTAAAAAAATATTTATAATTATAAATTAGTAAAACTCAGTAGGTACTTCAGTATAATGATTTGAGTTGAAAGAAACGTCATCATCCTATGATGATGTATCATCTAGCTAGACATACAAAAACCGGTGACTGCCATTTCCTATGTTGAGTGTTAGGTACCACAGATACTATAATATTATACTAATAGTGGTACTCAACATGGGAAATGGCAACTAGAAAATGTCAATATCGTATCATCATCAATTAAGTAGATATTACTATTCAAAGTATTCAAGCATTATTACGGCGTATTGTCATCTCCGTGTGAATGACCGCTGACTTGCGCAAGCGCAAGTCTCCACCGAGACCTTGACTCCGTTGTGTTTTACGCTGATTATGTGTCGATTTGGACAATGGCGCAGTTTAGCGACAAGCTGACAAGTAATTCCGCAGGTTGTAGATGCTCGAAAAAGTACGATGGTGTGGGTAATAGAGAATTTTAGGCGGACTTTCCGTTTTTAATCCCGAGTAATCTAGCTGTGAAGAAGGGCATTGTACCATGGATGAACTTTCCATGGTATCCGTCAGGAAGTTAGGAACCTCTGTTTTTCGATGTCAAGTAGCCGATATTATATTTGAGGTCAACACGGTCTCCCTTCCTTCTATGAACACAACCGCCGTAAATGATGATCATCAGTTACCACAACTGGATCAATCGATATCAAATCGAAAGTCCAGCCGCCAAGGAGAGCAACTCTGTCAAACAACGTAATCGGCCTTCTCTAATAATAAATCAGACATGCAAACCTCATCTTGCAATAGCACAAAGGGCTAGGAAACTGTCAATATTGATCCATCAAAGAGGTCCACACGGATATTTGCACAGCCATAACGTACGCCACTCTCACTAGTACTAAGTGGAGATGCTTTCGACGTATGTGTCAACAGCGAAGTCGGGTATTAAAACAATGCAGCGAGTGCTTTCTTTTCATTCGAATAGCAGGATTGTGGTCTATTTGATGTCTATTAATTATCTGATCGATTTCGGCCACGTGACTGCTTCCTTTGCTCCGTCTTTGTGAATATCCTCGCGTTTTACTGCCACGATGATATCTTTAGTATTGATCGTCGCAGGGATATATAACACGTCAGTTGTATCATCATCATCATCACCTCACTCTGTCACCACTCAGCAGGACACTGATACCCGATTTCACTAGGGTAAACTTAGCTCTTGTTAGGGTTCCATACCCGAAGGGTGCCGAACGGGACCCTATTAGCGTCCGTCTGTCCGTCAGAGGGCCCTTCAGCACAAACCGTAATAGCTCGCACTTGGCTGTTTATGTAGTTACCTGGTGATTTTTTCGGAGGCCTAGATGATCCTTAGGCTTAGGTTAAAGCGAAACAAGCGCTAGTGGCCCCTAAAAGGAAATAAAGTTTTCCCTAAAAGATGGGGGTTGTTAGTGAAATCGGCCATCTGTCTGTTGTACGGGGACACCTTTAAATAATGAATCTTGTTTGTTTGTTGTCATTATTTGTTGCTGCATACGGAATCTGTTAATACTAAATCCTCTAGCTACAGCCCGCTGACCGGAAAGACAGACGAACAGCGGAGGCTGCTACTAAGTAATAATAAGAAGGTCTGTTGTGGCATCCTTTGAGAATGCAACGCTAAAAAGTTGCCATGATAACATACATCCTAAGCAGTTGCATATTACAGAGTGATAGATTAGATCAATAAAGGTCTCGTGAATTTGTGACAACCTTGTCAACACATTACGAAATGCTTGTATTCTAAATTGTAGAGTTTACATAGGAATTTCGAATTGGTCAGAATCTACTTTGGAGAGACGGCAATACTATTTTTGTTAATGGATACGGAGGAACGGAGGCTGGACCAGAGATTATTTTAAAAATACATACTTAATCGAAACATACAAGTGAACCGCATCACTTAGTAAAGTAACTGATGTCGTCTGTATTTAATTTAGGAACCATTACAGAAACCACATAACTCGAGTTTCAAAAGAGAATAATATTCTCTTTTGCCTATATTATACATTATAGGCAATGTAAGTAGTCTTAAGATATTCGTAGTTCTATAGGTGTCACATCTGACTACTTAACTACTTATAGAGTTAAGTTGGCAGTTTGTAAGTTACTGGTAGTTAATTTTGTTTGAACACTTTAGAATCGCTGTCACAGTACATTATGTACAGTCACGTACGCGTCCTAGTGAGCGCAACCACAAATGGGGACTTAACCAACACTGTGTTTGATTATTTAGTTTAGGTATTACAAAAGAAATACATACATGTATCCTCTTTATTGGCTAGTATCTAAAGGAGCGAAAAATAGTCCAACCTGACCTAACTGAAATAATAAATCTCGGGAAAAAAACGAAAATCTCATGACCTACTTTTCGGAAAGTCGGATATTTCGGATATTTATGTGTTATATTTGGTACCAGTATTATTTCTATAGTTAGGTTATCTATTGGAGATTTTTGCCTCTTCTCTGCTACGTATGGTTATTGGCACAACGTGGGCGCAACTGTGGGATAGGAACAGTATGCTGAATGTATGCCAAATACTGCTCATAATAAATAAGCATTAGATTGTATAGCAATTTTAACAGGCCTTAGTTTCAATAATAATGATTTTAGATTCCATATTACATGCTTTTTATCATTATTCCAATTAGGTAGGTTATACCTATTTATTATTTCCAATCATAAACACAAGTTAAAAGTATGAAACAAAAACACCAAGAAATATACAATGAAGGTGAAATACGTTGAATTTGAATAGAAATGACCACTATTAGCTAAATGTAAATATACACTAAATTTACTCATAACCACTGAGGTGGTTTACAGCAAGTAAGTATACTTAACACAAAATCATAAACCCCGTAAGTATAATAAAACATGTCTTGGCAACGATCCTGGACACGTTTACCAATCAGTAAACTAAACAGTTAGAGTTAGTAACTTTAGGCACCGTGATTCACAAATTCACAAATCTTTTTACTGAGACGCAAAAACCGACAGCGACAGAGCAAATGACCAAACACACATATCGTCGTTATATCCACAAACGAGATAGAAGTGGATTTATGTAAGAAACCGCAAGGCTCGTAAAAAGTCGGTTGTGTTGAAATTGCAGCTGAAGATGTAAAACCTAATGGGATGTGACCTGACAATAGGTAAACCACAACACTCTCTTACGTAAGAAAGACCACATCTGACGGATTGAGGTTTATCGTGATTCTAGAGATGAAGATGTTAGCTAAACATTACAAATTGCATTGTCTGTAACTGTTAAATTTAATAATTTTGATAGTAAGTTTTATGAAATACTGGCTTTTGACTGCGAAATCTATTAAAAATTGAGCTGTTATCTAACACACAACCAAATTGATAACCTCTTCCTTTTTTAGGTCGGTTAAAAATACATTTGCCGTAAAGATAATGCTTCCAATCCAGAGATTTTTATATTTATTGGATTACCTTGTCAAATAGCAATTTCTAAAGAATTATAATTACAGAAGAAGTTCTACGGTTGTCGTACGAACTTAGACAGATTCTACAAGTAATTCCTAAATGTATTCTGGCAAATTACAAGTACCTACTTTACTTATTGGTACTCATTCAGGTTATTGACGAAATGCATTAAGTAAACGGCTGTACGTGTTTACATAAAAGCGTTTTATCTTCTAAATTTCTGAGGACGCCTACTGAATAAATGTCAAGAGTCTAGCGTAGCGTATCTAAGTATTTCTAAATAGGGAAATGGAAACAGGGAAAACAGTCCCAATGGCACAGATAATAAAGATTTTACGACACGACTATTCAATACCCAGGAAGGTGTAAATTGACTCTCGCGGGAATAGAACCTGTGCCCTTCATGCTTGAATAATGTCAGCGATGGATGATATTACAACATTGTCCACCCACTTCTTATTTAGCACATACGTTGATTCTTATTCTGTATTGGTATCTGGTGTCTAAGTATCACTCTCGTCATTTGATATCACAGATCTCCAGTTTGTGAAGGACTAAAACACTGCAAGCATTTGCACATGTCGATACAAAATAAACAGATTATCTTCAATGTCAAACTTGTCCGTCTTGTTTATCATACTTATTTATTAATCGACGAAAATAAAGAGTTAAGATAATACTAAAATAATTATGTAGATTCAATTCAAACACAGTGCATATACAGAGTTTAAGTATACAACTAAATACTTGCGATGTAGAGGTAGGTATCAAGGTTGAAAAAGTTTGGCAAACGCAATAGGTCAAGTTATGAAATTAACGCATCAACCAAGTGGCAATATAAGTTGACCTGCCAATGCTAACACGATTCACCAAATACGAGATCTTAAATAGTTTTTTTTTATCATGAATGTTGACTAAATATCGACCTATGATCAACCCATACGGATCGCTAAGGTATTTCGCTCTATTCTTATCGCGATCGAAAGTTAAATATTGATGAACTTTAAAGATTTTTTCTACAGCCTAGAATGTTTTAATAACTCTAATGTAGGCAACACAAATTTTCTTGATATCTTCCTTGAGTTAAATCAATGAATAGACTGTACAATTATTTCCCAAATACCGACATAATACCTACCTATATCGAAATTAGACCCATTCCTATGATTAGATTCTATTATTTCAGAATTATATGGTATTTCCTTATTAAGATTACCTACTTGTTCTTAGTGAAGCTGTTAAATAAACAATACCTTCGTTAACAATATTTTTATTAATGTCACCTTCAATTTCATTGCCAACGTCATGTATAAATAGTTCATTGCCTCTGCATATCGCAAAAGGATTTATCCTTGCCACTTTAGTTAAGATGTGTAGGTCACCATACCATTATTCACTTTCCTGCATGTCATTTTGCAGATTATATATGAAAATAAGTCACCTTTTTTAAACCTACTATGAATAGTGAATAGTGAAACTTATAGATTATTTTATTGAAATTTATATTTACGAGCACAAGCGATGGGCACATTAATCTATGTATTACTTATTTATTTTATGACTGATTTAATAATCATAAAGCTTAAATGTTACCTACCTTTTAGAGTTCTATTAATTGAAGTTTATGTCATTTTATCACGGCTCTCTTGTTAAAACATGTTCAATACCTATGTATTGTTAATAATTACGAAACGTAACAAAATACTGAAATATGTCTGAGCTAGCGTGGTGGAGTAAATGGAGTATGGCTCAATCTTACTCGGATCCGTGTAAAGGCCTGTGCTCCTCGGTGGGGGGGACATTAATGGGCTACATTTACTATGTCTTAGTTTTCATACTTGATACAATTTTATGCTAACAATTCTCACGGTAAAATTCTCCCATTTCAGCGCCTACCGGCTACGAGTCAGATCGCGAGGAGTGGCGAAGCAGCAGCTCTCAGTTCTCCACAACAGCCTTTGACAGCCTTGCGAGACCGACTAAGATGGCGATGGCACTAACACTGAAAAAGCCACAACGACTGGAGCCAATACCGCAGTACTATAGACTCAACGAACCTAAGAAAATCGCACCTATGCCATTCCGACCAAACAACTTCGTACAAAGGCCACCACGACTCCCGAGACCAGCGGAAATAAAACGATCCCCTTTAAACACAGACCATAGAAAATACACGTCACTCCAAAGCTTGGAGATCCCAAAAAAGCTCAGCGAACCCAAAAAACAAGACGTGAAGAAGACAAACTATTCGAACCTGACGACAAGGATTTCAGGGCTGACGAATAAGCTGAGAGACCTGGGGAACTCGACGAACACCATCGGAAGGTTCAAGGCACAATCGCATCATGACGTGGCGAACCTAAAACCAGTGCTAAAGAGCAGTCCAGATTCTAAAAGGCCTGTAGTCAGGACCTGCAGTGCAGAGCCGCCAAAGAAAGTAACTTTCAGTGCCTTCGCCACCGTTCAAGTGGTATGAATCTGTCGATTAAGAAGAAAAATGGTCAGTGAAATCAAGATTGGAGACGATGTAGATTGACAGACTGATATTATGAAGCGTGATAGATAAAAGTAAATGACTCGAGCAATGCTATTATGAATGGCAACAATCTACGTCCTCTAATCTAGGAATAGAAAACAAAAGTCATAATGTTGTAACTAATCAAGTAGATGAACTTGTAGATCGTAATAATAGTAGTTGATAGGTATGAATTTGATTACAATTAAGAAGCAGATAGGCCGGGAATATGTGTAAATACAAGAAGTTTAGTGGAAAATACACTGATAATTCTTAATTATGGATAAAAAAAAGCTCTGTAAATAGTTTCATTAAAAGCAATATCGTATTTGAAGAAATAATACTAGTTACAATTATATAGATATTAGCAAGTATGTATTTTAAAAGCTTTTAAAACATGCGACCTGTTGTTAATAGCAATAGATTCTGGTATATTTGATTCTTGACTGACAGTAGAGGGACATGAGAAAATAATTCGATTTTGAATGAATTCAATTCATGTTTTATTATTATACAAGCCATAATGAAATGCCACCAATCTTATATCGAGATTGCTGTCGGTCAGTTTCAATTAAGTAATTCAATATCAATTAAAAAAGCGTTGTTAGTATAAAATATATGTATCATATCAATATCTATGATTGACAGTGCTCATATGTAAATGGTGACGCAACTACTGATCCTAATTGTAATATATGTATTTTAACGAAATAAATATTTATGTTGTGTTCTAAGAAATCGATTTTATCAATATACTAGTCTTATGTCAGAATAACTTTGAAGCTAGTTGAAAAATAACATTTGAATTGATTCAAAGCTTGCCGCGCTTTTAGGGCCTTTAGTACCTACTAAACGCCGCCGTAAGCAGCACTGTCTACAACCTACTGGAAAACGTGAGACACCCATCTACAATTTCCGTACAATGAGGTTCACTCACTCATTATGTCAATGTCATGCAGACTGCAAAACATCATTTCAACGCACCAAAGAGTATTTAATTAAAACATCACTGGCAGCCATGAAAATTGGCGAGCTGACCTATCGCCGTTAATGTAAACTCGCATATTTTTACAAAGGGACAGTTTTTTGGTAAGTGGCCATAAGTATGAGGATTTAATGCAGGCCTTTACCTCATCTGCACGCGTTCCTCTTGGCACGACTGGCAAAGTTTGACGGAAATCACCAGCCAGAAGAACGGTGACTCCTCCCATAATGCCATCGTTATCTCTGATGTCTCTGAGTGTTCGGCTAAGCGCCTCAAATCCTCTTTTGTGTGCCATCGTGCTCTCATCCCAAACAATTAGTTTACAATCGCGGAGAACCTGGGCTATGTTGCTTTGTTTGGGAATATTGCACGTTGGTGTCTCGGTGTTTAATAAATTTAATGGCAATTTAAAAGCAGCATGTGCAGTCTTGCCCCCATGCAACAGAGTCGCTGCAATGCCTGAAGATGCAGTTGCAAGTGCGATACCTCGTCTACTCCGAACTTTAGCTAAAATTAAATTGATAAGGAAGGTTAACAAATATGAATATGAATATGAATAAGGAAGGTTTTTCCTGTTCCTCCAGGGGCGTCTAAGAAATATAGGTTTCCATAATTATTGTCGATACTTGTAATAAGCTGTTTATATATATTTGATTGCTCGATTGTTAAAGTAGATTCATTTTCACTGACTACCTGATTCAAAGTATTTATGTCATAGCTGGTTTCTCTTAAATATTCTCTATTGCCTATATCCCCTCCAGACCTATCCGAATCAGGCAAACCGTACTGCGATAATTTGTTGCCCCCCAAAGCTATCACTAAGTCCTCAATCATTATAAGACCCTTGTTATATGCTAGATCTAAGACGTGTTGGACGCTAATTCTCTTTGCATCTGCATGATTATGTCTTCAACGAAGCTATTTTTATGTTTTTCCCAAAGACTGAAGGGTTCTGACAAATGACAAAAAACTAACATCACTGAAAAAAGTTCACGCAACTTAAAAAAAGAATCATACAAAGCTGCTTCAACTAATGTGGAATCCCAGTGTTTGTCGTCTTCCAACAGACCTAAAGCACGACACGCTGACTGGAAAGTCGGATGAACAAAGTTGTTTACTGTTTTCAAATCATCAAAAGAAGTAGGACCACGGACTTCGTGTAATAAAAGGCGAAGGTGGTAGCACTCGGTGTTATCCGGATGAACAGTATAAACTCTGCCCAATGTGGCATCTTTCTTCACCGTAGGCCACCCTTCAACTACACTCCCGCGTTTTCTCTTCTGGAACTTATTATTCACCCATACAAAATAGGCAGGTATTTCTGAATAAAGCAATGTCTTCGCAAAACTGTAAATTTTACATAAATCAAAGAATCCTAACAGTGTTGTCTGTGTAGGGTTATTTAGCCTATCAGATAACGGGTGATTGGGGTTAAAATATACCCTTTGACTATTCTCGAGGTGTACGGCGAGGTGGAAGACGCTTGGGAATAAAGTCGTACAGCACCAGCAACCCATTTTAGAAAACACCCCGGAACTCCAAATTAGTCCTTCAAACAGCAGCACTCCACAAGCGAGAGATAAAAATGTAACAGTCAGGTGTCCAAGAAAAATATTTGATTACACAGAAGAAGAAAAAATGTTAATGAATTTCTCTCATCAGAGTTCAGACGAAAATGGGGTAGACCTCCGCCGTGATATTCAGGACCTAACAGAGGAGAACAAACGACTACGGATAGCTTGTGATATGGCAAATAAAGAATTAAAAAGTTTGAATTCTGCAAACCCTAGCTCCAGCGGTCATACAACTTCATCTCAAAAGTTCTTCTCGTATACCCCACAATCATACCGCAACTTTAGACCGAACATGATGCGCATCGGCTATCCGCGCACTTCACCGAGACAGTGCACTCTGGCCGTCATACAAAGGGATCGACCACAAATTACCACACGGCTCCTGACGGCGCCGCCGGAGGGCGCCACGCTCGCCCACTCAAGCATCCGCCGAGCACTGACGTCGCGGCTACCGGAACTTCACCACCAAACTGAGTACAAGAGTCCTATACTTGGGGGCCACGTAGATACAAATATAGTTGCCCAACACCTGAGCACGGATACGCTCACATTCGAGAACCTTGGAGATACAAGAAGCTCTACATCTGAGAGCCGAGGGGCGACTAGAAGCTTCCAAGAACGGACAGCAGCAAACAACCAACAAACAGCATCAAACATCCTACCTGCATTGACGAAAAAGCTGTTAAGATCTCAATCTCAACGTTTGAGGCCAGATACTCCGACACTCGAGGGGCAAGATGACTACAGGACGTCGTCGTCGTCGTCGGCAACTACAAACCAAATCAAGGAGAGTTCTAAGACTACTGAGTGTAAGATTGAAGCTCCTATCACACGGAGGGCATTAGTACTGTCAGATGAAAGTGGTAGAGGTATTAGCAGTATTCTGCATAATCTACTAGGAAGTGGCTACAATGTAGAATCTATTGTTAAGCCCTATGCCACTCTAGATCACGTACTTGACCCCAGCTATCGTCTCTGTAATGACTTCACATGTAATGATATTGTAATAATAGTCGCGGGTTGCAACGATAAAGACCCACTTAAACTACAATCAATGTTGTACGCAAACCTCAGCCACCTGGCCAACACTAATGTACTACTGTACAAATTCGGTGCTAGTAAGTACTTAAATAACAGAAAAGTGAGCAGTACATTCAAGTTTGTATGCTCCCGGTTTCCGCATGTCACATACATTTGCGAGGACGTAAAGCACTCTAGACTATATGCAAGTAGAACTATAATAAGGGAGATTCTTAGATTAGAATACCAACAAAAGTGTTTGCAAAATATAAAAAACGAGATACCCAATAAAATAGGCAGTGGTGATTTCGATCAAATTCAAACAAGAACTGATACTGCAGCTGATACTGCTGCTCTGGAAAGCAATCAGGTTTTTCTGTAGGTCGTCACAGGGAGCTTAAGAAAATAGCACATGTTAATATTTGTAGCCTAAATGTTCAAAAGATATCTTTACTTGAGATTTGGCTAGGTGGGGAAATTGGAAGAAGTGTAGATGTTTTGTGTATAACCGAACATCATAGAGTTCACGAAGATTTGGTAAGGATAAACATTCCAGGATTTAAATTAGCCACCAGTTTCTGTCGCAACGGTAGAAAGAGTAAAGGCGGGTCTTGTATTTACATAAGAGATGGTACACATCATAGTGAAATAACAAAAATAAGAGATATGTCTGTACCAAAACTGTTTGAAATCTGCGGCATCAATTTGAGTGGTAGTTATGTAATATGTGTGTATAGACCGAAAACAGTCAAGGATGATCATTTTATAGAGTACTTAGAAAATACACTCAACTATATCTTCAGACATAAAGAGAGCAAAGTGATTGTCTGTGGTGATTTTAACATCGATACACTTGTTGAGTCTGCGGAATCAAAGGAATTTGTAAGTCTACTACAATCTTATCATATGAGGCCATTCATAAGAGAACCTACTCGTGTTACTGACCATAGTCAGACCTGTCTTGATAACATTGTCTCTAACATATTACTAAGTACATCTGGCGTCTTGGAGTTAGGTTTATCAGATCATTCTCTTCAATATGCATCTCTTAACATACTAATCAAACATGACCATCCGAAGTTCTTTAAAATAGTAAGGAATTTAAAGGAATCAAATCTTCAAAAGTTATCAGGGCAGTTACTTCAAATGTCATGGCATGAGATATACGATGGCAAAGACTGTAATGATTGTTTTAATATCTTTCATGATAAACTAATGATGGCCTTTGAGACATGTTGTCCTCTTATAAAGGTAAGAGGGGACATAGATAAAAATAATAAAAACTGGCTTACACCTGGCATCAAGAGATCCTGCGAGACGAAAAGGGACCTATTTATTAAATCTAAAGTCTCTAAAAGCCCCTCTGAGTTAAAACACTACAAAAAATATTCAAGCATATTAGGACAGGTAATACAACGCGCTAAACAAATGTGCAATGAAAAAATGATAATATCTTCTAATGACAAAGTAAAAGCCACTTGGAAATTGATAAATACACATGTAACGGGGAAAAAAAATGTAGAGGTCAGAGACTACACCGGATTGACGGATAAGACGAATACGGCGAACAGCAACCAAGACGCTGCTGATATCTTCAACACTCACTTTACCAATACATGCAGTAGTAGTAACATAGAACCAAAAAACATAAAATTACCTAGCTTTCATCAAAACTCAATGTTTGCTAAACCAGTTAATAGCGAAGAACTAACTAAAATGATAAGGAATCTTAAAAATAAAAAATCATGTGGTTATGATGGTATGTCGTCTATTGTAATCAAATCCATAGCGGAAGCTATTCAGGCCCCCCTTCTATTCCTCATAAATAAATCCTTAAGCGACGGAGTTTTTCCAGATAGACTAAAAAGAGCACATGTTAAGCCAATTCATAAAAGCGATAATAGAATGAATGTTTCCAAATACAGACCGATATCTTTACTTCCAGTGCTATCCAAACTATTTGAAAAAACAATGGCTGGCCAACTACGCATCTTTCTCTGTACACAAAAAATTCTAGCAAAAGAACAGTTTGGATTCCAAAAAGATACGTCTACCATAGACGCAATCTTTGAAATGACCGATTATATAGCAGAAGCCCTTGATAAAAACGAAAATGTTATGACGGTGCTATTAGATCTGTCAAGGGCCTTTGATCACGTAAACCATGATGTACTACTAGATATATTAAATCGTTATGGTATTAGAGGAAAAGTAAATGAGTGGTTTTTATCTTATCTTGGGGATCGATCTCAAAGCGTAGTTTTGCCGGCCTTCGACGAAAATGGGGTCCTGCATAACATAGAATCTAGTCGACAACAAATTAAGGTTGGAGTTCCTCAGGGTTCTATATTGGGTCCTATTCTATTTCTATTATATGTGAATCATTTACCTTCACTTACTCTTAATAAAGTGATACTATTTGCCGATGACGTTTCAGTATTTTTTAAATTCAATAGGGGAGATTATACTGACTTAACTAAAACAATATCTAAATCTCTTGAGCATATAATAAACTGGTTTACTAGCCTTAATCTTAGCACAAACGTCGGAAAAACCAAGCTTATTCATTTTAGAAACTACAATACACAGGTGCCGCATCTGAACATTGAAGTAGGCTGCAAAGAGGTGGAATCGGTTTCTGACGCAAAATTTTTAGGCATCTACACGGACTGTAATCTAAGCTGGAAGAGGCATGTTGACGTGCTGGTGGGCAAATTAAGTAGCTTTTGTTATGCTCTAAGATCACTGACACAAATTACGACAAAAAAAGCCACCCTTCAAGCTTACTTTGCGTTTTTCCAGTCACGAGTGCTTTATGGACTAGCAGTATGGGGAGGTAGCACCGATATGAATAGGGTTTTTATCTTACAAAAGAGGGCTATTCGTATTATAAATAACTTAGGATCGTCTCAGGAGTCTTGTAGGACTTCATTCAAGGAATTAAAACTCCATACTGTTACAGCTCTTTACATTATAGAATTGTGTAAATTGATAAGAAGATACCCTGATAAATTCCCACTGAGAGCTGCCGGTATAAGTGAGAGACTTAATGAAAGGAATAAAGGGAATCTAGAGATGCCGTGTAGAAGGACAGCAGCATATACACGAGCTACAAAGATTACTGCTATTAAAGTATATAATAGCCTCCCTCTAGATATTAAAAACTTGTCGGGGAGTAAATTTTTTAATAAGCTCAAGGATTATTTAATAACTATATCTCCTTACGATCTGACTGAGTTCTATAATTACAAATAAGTGTTTTTTTATATGTTGCCGTTATATTTTTGTTATTTTTTCTGTATTATATAAATTTTATTAACCAATTTAACAATTAGTGAGTAGGTATAAAATACCTAGTAAACGTGCAATTTATCTTAGCCCTGTGACTGTGTGAAACTGTTTTACTATTTTTAGTTTATAAGATGTCTGTGATTGCTATGCCCAAAGGGCAAAATGACATTGTAAGATTACCTACATGTACATTTATGGCAATAAATATACTATACTATACTATACTATACCTTTCATGTATAGGAAAAGACATAATTCTCCACACCGCCTCGGAAGAACTGATATATCGGCCACTTTCATATAGTTTAACAGGCCGTCAATATCCTTCTCGTACTTGTGGCGAGCTGTTGGGAAGATGATGATGAAGGCATGCAGAAAATATAAATTGTTGCATGTCTTAAAAATATTTATTATCATGAGTAAACTTGACTACACTTAATATAATAAGCTATAAGCTACGATATTATTATTAGCTACATACAATAGAGTCAAATCACGATAAATAAATATAAATTCAGTCGCTAACCGAAAAAGTCCAAGGAACCAATGAGCTACCATTACTTACTATGCGCTAGTAATAGTAGTTCAATGCAAGGAACCAATGCTCTTTACACCAAGGAACGGAAAATGAAACAATGATGGTCAAACTTATTTTTCAAGCAAGCTTCCTTTTGATTTCCAACGTTCTTTTGTTTTGGCGCGCGGTGAAAGGTGGAATTAACGCTTGGTCGCTTGATAAAATGATGATCAAAATGAAGAGGATAGAACTTGACTGAAGAAATTGGTTCGTTTCATTGCGTAGGTGGCGCCCCCCGTAAACTTCACACGTGCATGATCGTTGGAAGACTGTATCCGTGTGTGTCGTTCATCAGCTGATTTCCAAGAAAAAGAAACATTCGAAAAAATCGGTTCAAATTAAGAACACACAGCCCCGTTCATTGAGCCCTTAGACTTCCCATACAAACTTTAGAGGTCTTTTTGACCCACTTAGGGTCCGAATATTGCAAAATCGCTTCTTAAATGACGCCTACACCATAAAAGGAAGCTAACCACCAAATTTCAGCCTTCTAGCTTTAGCCGTTTGGGCCCTGCGTTGATGAATCAGTCAGGACTTGTTCTTTTATATAATACATGATTTTTCAATCGTGATTTCTAGTCGGCAGGTTATTTTTTTTAATTTCTGTGCTACATATTCTAAACAAAAGTAAAATCTATTTTCTCTAATATTGTAATCTTTAGGTACTCTAATAAACATGTTATTATATTTTATAGAAATTTTATAGTTTCGTTTGTAAATTAATTGAAGCAAGAGTCTACTCAAGACATAAAATAGTAAAGTAGTAATCATTCAAGTAGGTACCTATAGGAAAAAAAATTAAGAATCAGACCTACACTTATTTTATATTTATAACGCTGATTCCCTTTGTAAGTATACTATTCTTCGTAATTCTTTTATAAGCTCTGTTTTGTTACTTTATGAATAGTATTTTATTTCGTTGGTTTGAAAAATAATAAAAATTGATAAAAAAGTGTATAATTTCTTACTTTGTGATTTACGTATTTGTACTTAGGAATTACGTATTATTAGGGTTGTCTGTCACCCTACTGATTTAAGTACGAGAATCTCTTAGTTATGATTTTATGATACTAGGATAGTCACGTTTTTATTAAATTAAAAGATTTATTTAACGTGTATGTTGTATGTCTGTATGTAGTATGTGTGTTCGCATCTTTGTCAACTTGAATTTGACCCACTTCCCGTTATCCGATTGAGCTGAATGCATTAGTATGTAAGTTGGATGACAATGCATTATTTTTTTTACTTTGAGCTGATCTGATGATGGAGACGGAAAGTGGCCATGGGAACTCTGTCATAAAACATCGCAACACCATCATGTTTGGGCTCGTTACATTCGTCTTGACAAATACTTTGGATCTAAAATTTTTTTTATGACATGGTGCTGATCTTATGCCGCAGCCGGAAGGTGCCATGGGAACTCTGTTACCAAACGACGCAATTCTATCGTGTTTGGGTTCATTTGATTTGTCTTGACAGGTATTTTGATCCTAGAATATTTTTTATGACATGGAGCTGATCTGATGTTGGAGCCGGAAGGTGGCCATGAGAACTCTGTTACCAAACGGTGCAATCCTATCGTGTTTGGGCTCATTTGATTCGTCTTGACAAGCGCTCTAATTCTAGATTAGAAGTTTTGTCCTGTCATGATAAAGACTAAAAAGTTAAAAATAAATTAAAAGTAAAAAAAACATTATTAAATAAAGCTTGTATTTTAATATGAAGAAAATAAAATTTTAATTCAATCAAACACGTAATTTTATTACATTACACAATTTACACGATAAAAAAGCTTGTTGCGGGATTTATCTACAAAATTGTGCAAATAGGTTTTTACCTAATTAAATCTACACTTAAGTAGATCTCGCAACAAGCTTTGTTATCATATAAATTGTGTAATGTAATAAAATTACGTATTTGATTGAATTGAAATTTTATTTTCTTCATTTTAGGACATTAAAATACAAGCTTTATTTAATAATGTTTTTTTACTTTTAATTTACTTTTAATTTAATTTTAATTTAGTTATTTATTTTTTAAGTAAATAATATATTAAATATATTGCGAACATTTTAAGCATCTACCTGCTACCATTATCAATTTCGAGCAAAAATGAGCAAAAAAATCACGTTTGTTGTATGGGAGCCCCCCTTAATATTAAATTTCTTTTGATTTTTAGTATTTGTTGTTATAGCGGCAACAGAAATACATCATCTGTGAAAATTTCAACTGTCTAGCTACCACGGTTCATGAGATACAGCCTGGTGACAGACAGACGGACGGACGGACGGATGGACGGACGGACGGACAGACAGCGAAGTCTCAGTAATAGGGTCCCGTTTGGCACTCTTCGGGTACGGAACCCTAAAAACTAAAAACATGCTGATTCATATATTTATTTATTTATTTAAGTAGCTGCGTAGGTACCAAAACAATTATATAACGAGGCATTTACTAAAATTATCAGCCATCGTTCAATGTCAATGCCGCATTGTATATTAAAAACAATTTAATGATTGTTGCGTCTGTAAGTACCTACGTCGCCTATCACAAGCGCTTATTTCTCTACACATTCCTTTATGCATCTGAGAACTTGATATTCCAATCGAATTTCAACCTTATTCTTTTGCCATACAATTGGTGTAACCTGTGTTTAGGTGCACTGAAAGTTGTGTTTGGGTTATCAGTATTTTTGCACAGTTTATCGTATGTTAAGTTCGGGAATTCACGTGTGTATTTGACAGTGGCAGTGAAAGAAGTGCTGTGGTATTGGAACCACGTATTTTCGGGACTTGGTAAAACTGCACTATAACGTAAGTACCAGTATAATAAATTTGTAAACACTAGTAAGTCCACTTTTTGACAATTTAATTTCTGTACCTTAGAGTCTACCTCTAGGTGGACTTGTGGCCGGTATCACCAACAATCCCTATCTTTTAGGGGACACTTTTTTCCTTTCAGGGTCCACCTAGCGCTTGTTTCGCTTTGTCCTAAGTCTAAAGGCCATCGAGTCGAGACCACTAGGGGACCCCCTAAATTTAAGGGGTTGACCTCTGAAACGGTCGCTAGACAGCTAATAAAAAGACCTGGGTGTCCCCTAACTGTCGGTGAAAGCGGGCATTATTATTGTCTACCTCTAAAAAGTGGACTTACTATTGTCTGTCTACCTCTAAGGTAGGTACAGTGTTTGTATACAATTGTTTTAATTTTCCAGGCAAAATGTCTTTGGTGTCTAAAGCTTTTGAGTCTAGCAAGATCGTCCCGGACGTGATTCCTGTGGCACCATCAGCCACCATTTCTGTGAGTACCTACTACCGACGACATTTGACATGCCCGCGATATTTTTCCATGGGAAAAATAACGTAACAACGTACGGGACCCACGGGGCATGCCTCCGGTGGTGCATCGTTGCTCGTCAAGTTGGGGGTTTTTGTGCGGAACCCTTGGTGCGCGAGTTCGACCTGCACTTGGCCGATATTTTATTGGTCTGTGACTTCGGTACGTAGTACTCTACCTTTAAAGTAGAGATAATTGTTGCCAGATCACTGTAGTGTAGGACACGATCTGAATAAACAGGTGGTAGGGTAGCAGGGTAGCTGAGTGTGACTATGGCAGCGGCGGCGCTTTAAAACGGTAGATACAGTACTACATGGTAGAATGACTGTATTTGTGCATATTGAATTTAGTAGATTGTTTACCAAGGGAGTAAAGAACTATTTTTAGGGCGAGAGTGTTTTTTGAATCCTGAGTGACCGAGGGATTCTAGAGTTGAGTCCCGAGTGTAACGAGGGACTCAAAAGTAGAATCCTGAGGGAGCGAGGGATTCAAAGTACATCACTCGAGCCAAAAATAGTTTTTACTCCTGAGGTGGACACTCTACTTTTCATCACCCTCTATGAGAAAAGTAGTAAGTAATCAATAAAATAACATACAGTGTGTCACAGAAAGGGGTGTACAAGCGGAAAGAGGGACATCATTCTGAACAACTTTCACTATGGGATCGACTTGATCAGAGCAACTTTATTTTTAACTCAGTACATTTCGGGCCTAGCGCTCAGCTGATCTGTATGGTGGAGTGAAAAATAATGTTGCTCTGATCAAGTCGGTCCCATTGTGAAAGTTGTTCAAAATGATGTCCCTAACAACCGTCTTTCGGCTCGTACACCCCTTTCTGTTAGACCCTATATTTATTTACACAATTTTCGTGATATGTTGTGTGTAATGGTTTGTTGGAAGAAATCTCTTGTTATCTATTATAAGTTTTCTGTATTTCATTCTTGTGTTAGTACAATAAAGAAATTACGAATTACGAATATGTCCTCCACATAGTTAAAGATTGTTTAGTATTGGCTAAATCTTGGAAATTGGTTGAAAAAGCATTTTCAGATAACCACTAGTTTTTACATACCTATATTCCTCGTGATTTTATTGGTAACAGATCTTGTATTTGTCATTCGCGTTTGTTGTTATCATCTGGAGTTAGACACTCACTTTCACTTATATTCTTCATATCCGCAAACGAAATTGAAATAATTACAGAATTCAGATTTGGCGCGCTTTGTTTACAAATTTTCGACAACTTTTTTAATTATTTGGTCCGTGTTTCGATATCAATTCTGTAAGGTTGTTTCTCTGTTGTCACCAATCGGTGTCAATCGATTCGGTCGATCGGATTATCTAATCTGTGTCGAGAACGCATTTTAGTACAAACTTTTTTTTTATTGGCTGCGTTTAGAATCGATCTCTCTTTTAATTGGGTCTGTCAGCCTGAGTGGTAGTGAAACTGATTAGTGACAGCATTTTTTTTCCTTTGTACTGGCAACAAAATTAAAAAGTTACTTTTAGTCCCTAGGGACTAAATGACCTACTTTAGTCCCTGTTTGCCGGGACTAAAGTAGATCTTTTTGAATAGATGTGATGAAAAATATATTTTGGCACGTGGCCAAGGGTCGGAACTAACGCAATCAATGCAATCATTCAATCGATCAATGTTGCAGTGGCGCCCCCTGTCAGTGTCATCTAAGTGCCAAAACATCAATGTACCACTCAGCAACAAGCAGCAACAGCCGGTTGCCGTCAGCAGGTGTCGCTAGCGGCGCTTGCAGTGGTCGTCGACAGCAACCACACTGCCACGAAACGCGTCATTATGTCAACACGCATTACATAAAGATATAACATGTAGTTATTATAGTTCATCTGAAAAGTTATTCAACAGAAAATATCAACTGCAGACAAAGTAAAGACACAAATATTTAGGTTCGATCATGAGCTGATAAAGGGCTACAATTAATTACAATCAATCAATTTTACTTTATCAGTTTGCAGGTAGGTATCAAGGTTAAATTATTATTATTTGTATCTATCAATACTTGCATAAATACATATAACTACATTATTATTTAAATGCACACATAAGTACATAAATGCATACATAAGTCATTTTTTTCCCGGAAGAGGTGCGTAATTAATTAGAGAAAAGAGACCTCTACTTGTTTGCCGTAGCATACGATCCGGGTACCTACTTAATAAATACAAAAAAGTTGCCCTTTAATGTCCCCACCGGAGGCACGGGCCTTTAATCGGATAAGAGTATATTTGAGCCATACTCCACCACGCTGGCTCAGTGAGTGTTGAAGGAGGATGAGCTCCTTGAACACCCTGGCCTCCTACTCCAGCTGGTGCAGGAGTTGGGTGGGCTGAACTGAGAGAGTGGGAGAAGGGGATATGCAGAAAGGCCCCGCACATGTGGGCCACGTCCCCCCCTAGAAGAATAGAAGAATAGAATAGAGGGTTAAACCCGACTGTCAGAAGCACAGTCAGAAGTTATCAAGCTGCCCTAGAAGGACTTCTGACTTTGACACAGCTTTTTTCTACCATAAGTTAACTCTCTGTATAATTTTAGCACAATAAAGAAATTATGAAGTTACAAAATACATAGGTAAGTACCTTAGTACCTACTAATGCATAAAATGTAAAATCACTTCCAGCTGAAATACGGCAAGAGCGTGGAAGCCAGCCAGGGCAACGAGCTGACCCCGACCCAGGTCAAGGAACAGCCCAGCGTGTCGTGGGTGGCCGACCCTGCCTCCTACTACACACTCATCTTCACTGGTTTGTAACCTAGTCTAAACTGCCGTGAGGAATGAAATACTCGTAGCTGCGGCTTACATGGATAAATCAAACCCGGTGACTTGCACCCCCGCGTTTGCCTCATGTCATTATCCCTGAGTTGCATGATTGTCACCTTACTGATTTAAAGGCGAGAATTTGATAGGCTAGTAATTTGTTTCTAATGCATGTTGTCTACGAGTACAGAGAAGGCATTTAGGTATGCGTGCATGCATCGAGAAACGTGTTTATAATTCCAGGTTACTGTCCCCTTTCAGACCCGGACAACTACGACGGTCCCGAGCCAGTCTACCGCGAGTGGCACCACTGGCTCGTCACCAACATCCCTGGGGACCAGGTCGCGTCCGGAGAGACCGTCTCTGCGTACATCGGTTCGGGCCCCCCAGAGGGTACCGGCATCCACAGATACGTGTACATTGTGTATAAACAGCCGGGCAAATTGCAGTTTGATGAGAAGAGGCTGACTAGCAAGTAAGTGGCAATTTTTTATGATTTTTGAAAGGTTTTCACTCAACTCCTGTACAATTTGAATCAGCAAAGATAACGTTCAACGATTTACCCACCACTTATTTTAGGCGCGCATGTAGCGTAGCGACCCCTACTTTCCGTGCTCTGTATGGCGAGCACGAAACTTATGTCGCGCGCGTGATACAAATTTTGCTAGAATGTGAGCCAAAAATATTAATTACAGTAGTTTATTAACTAAAAACACCCCTTTGAGATCAAAAGACGAATTTATGAGCCCAAACTCGATGGGTTTACAAGTAAGCATCATGGAAGTAGGCGAATTGTCCATTAAATTTGTTGCACGTTGTTATTTAGTTACAAGTTTACAACACCACCTAATAAAAGGGTGTTAAACAGCGAGGCTATCAACCATTGATTCATCTAAATAAGTCCCTTCATCAAGAGTTTGGTAACATCTAAATGATTCTGATATACGTATCTTTTTCCAATCCCCAGGTCCGTTGATGGACGCGCTGGTTTCTCCACCAAGATGTTCGCTGAGAAGTACAACCTAGGCAACCCAGTCGCTGGCAACTTCTACCGAGCACAGTTCGACGATTACGTGCCGCTTCTGTACAAGAGCTTGGGCGTCTAATATATTTATGTTAAATATTTATTTAATTTTTGTCTTTTAATTTAAATGTAGATTCTGACTGAGCAGGTTTTTTTCAAGATACAAGGTCTTTGTAGATACCCTACATATTTCTCTTTCGCACTTGTTGAATATAATAACATGAATGGATTGGTGCTGCTTGATGGACTTCAAACAGTCACCGCACCGCACCGGGCCGCGCGCAGACGGCCTATACTATACCTAATAATATTTCTATGCAAAGCCATAGGGCCAGTCCAGGAACCGTGGACAGAGTGTTAACCATGTAGTCAAGGACAGTGAACAGTGCAGGTGGTGTAAACCGATCGGACAGTGAAATGAAATGAAATGAAATGAAATGAAATGAAATGAAATGAAAACGTTTTATTTGCCTACTTAGTTTACATTTTGGGTTCCTGGCTCCCAAACTAGGATACCCTGTGCCGAGTCAACTTGGCTTTCATATACATTATCACTGTCCTTGACCAATGTAAACTGGCCCTTAGACAAACAAAACAAGGCAATAAAAACAGGGTAATGAATGATAAATTATGTTACCTTAGAGAAAGGGTCACCTTAGGCGTTCCGTTAGCGATTTAATTAAGTAGGTACTTTAAGAGCAGGCTTTTTTCAAAAGACTAGGCGTGATAAAATCTAGCTCACCAGCTAGAGAATCTGGCTAAAATTAACTTAAATATTGGTTTTGGACTGTATAGGAGGAATACTAAGAGATTATCGATGGATTATCGTGATTCGTGTCGTCATCGTGCTACGTCTTCTCTCTCTTCTTCACCGATTGAAGGTGCGTTCGGAAACATTCAAATAATTACATTGAAATATGGAAATATGAGATAAGCCAAGTTAGTTTTTGAACGGAGCATACATGGTTGTCAATTTTGACATTTCTTGACTTTCTTGCCCCCCGTTCCGAGTCACGCCAAAATCGATTACAGTGTTACGAAGCCGTAGCCGTTCCGTTCCGTCCGAACTCCGAGTCAGTTTTAGTTTAGTTAAGGGCTCTACTCACGAATCTCACGATGCAATCTGTCTCGTGACTTGTTGCTGCAACTTGTTGCCTTGCAATTGCAACTGATTGCAGGTATATTGCATCGTGACGTGAGTTAGGCAGGTTGCAGATTGCATGCAACAAGTTGCAGCGTCAAATTTTAAGTCATTGCATTCGTGAGTAGGTAGACCCCTTTAGCGATACAAAACGATGGCGGCGGCGCATCGTTGTCACTTGTAATCGACTTTGGCGTGACTCCGAACAGGGAGTTGTTTGTTCTGTTCTGTCATATATATAGGTGATGGTGATAGTGTGTGTGTGTGTGAGTGAGACCGGCCGGCGAGTCAACAAGAACAAGCCACGTATTTGTTGTTTTTATTTATCTTTCCCTGCCTTTAGTTGCATTTAACTTTATTATAATATTACCAAGGTAAGTACTTAATAGTTAATATATACTTACTTTAGCCTAGAAATTTGCAGAATGGTCAGAATTCAAGTGAAACATATAACTTATTACTCGCTTCGGCCGCAACAAAGATTATATTGGTTGGCATCACATGAAGGCAAGCAAAGGTTACGTAATGTCATTGTACCCTTTATCCGACTTTGTCGTCTATCATCATTGGGCCTAGGCCTAGGTACCTAATATGCTAGATCCAGACGTATGTCATTGCCGGCTGCCGCACACTCCACACCACCTAACGTTTAATTTACTACAACTACCACTGTGCAGTACTGTGCACACCAAGCCGAATTGTCTATCCATACATGATGGCTTGTAGAGGTTTGGCCAGCGTATGGATCAGGCAATCTGTGTCTACTAGAGATGCAATTACTACCTGACAACTTGCTTGATAATATGCAACAATTTCAAGCCAGATATTAATAACTTGTATAGTTAATGGTCCTTCCACTCTGTTATTTCCACCCACAGTAGGCTAATTATTGACCGAGCGAGCGAAGCGTCTCCGTTTCAGGTTTGGGCAAAAATGCTTTCGTATGTCCGGTTGTTCTCCTCTACAGGTCGCATTTATGAACCGATTCTCGTGAAATTTTGTGAGCAGGTTGGAAAAATAAATAGAATTTTTTACTCGAGCCAGCTTTTAGATTTTTTTCAAAATGGCGGAGATATGGGGTTTTAAAATGTAAAAAAATCGCTACAACCCAAACGGCTCGATGGATATTAACAAATGAGGTGTCGTTGGATTCGTAAAGACCATGAGAGTGAAACAGACTATATAATTTTAGTAAAAAGTCAATAGGTTGTATTAAAGATCGCGAAATGTAGTTTATAAAGTTATTGGTGCGGCTACTTTCATACTGCATGTACGTAACCAGGTACATTCATAAGTTTGTATGTGTTATTGAAAGAAAATTATTTGGGTTATTTTTTTATGTGTGTTAGCAGTTCAGCTTTCCCACCGACATACTCGCGAGGTCTACAGCTCACAGAGCCACTAGTAGATAAATGAGTGCACAGTATTAGTTCCAGGTGTCTCTTTAGTGCAACCTTAACCCTCTTGACCACCAGTAGGACACCCCCATAGGGTGCATGACAGGTGACATCAAGATGTCTGAAAATATCTATTGTAAGGGATGAAAGCATAACTTCCCCTAATTTCAATGTCAAATATTTTTTCTTTTCCCAAGGGGTTAATGTATTAACCCCTTGGAAAAAGAAAATTTATCCATTGGAATTAGAATGTATAACCACAGATACTACATATAATATTATACTAATACAGATAGACCACCTAGAACAAAATATGACACTGAAAAGCTACGGAAGCTTCTTTAATCGAGGCCATTATCGCTTGGTGCAGCACCATCAAAAATTGCAAATACCATGAGATGGTACTAATATATTTATTCTAAGATTAGCGCCACCTAGAAATATGTTAACAGGTTCGCTCTCAGAAGCACATCAATAAAACTGTTTCAATAAAACTGTTATTGCAACCCATAATGTATATCTTGGTTAGGATTTTCCATCATACAAGATGTCATCTAGCTAGACAAGAGGATCATCAACTTGGTAGTGTTAAGCCTCCTAAAGTCCTAACACACACTGACACTCTCTATAGCCAGAATTTACTAAAAGGAATATTGGTATGGTATGCTTGATATGGTTATTGTGTCAAAAATATTTGAAAACTGAGTTGTCAGTGATATTGCGAAAAACAAGAAATACTGATCTTTATGAAATCAAAAAATACAACAAAACAATAAAACCTGACTGATCTGTATAACAAATCATAATAATATGCAAATTCCTTGCGTAGAGACAACAACATCAGTAACCCTTGACCCGTCTCATTTGTCAATATGTGCACACTGCCTTACCAATTGTGTTTAAGAACTCCTACTCAACTCAACGGAAACGCAGCCATAACAATCTGAGCCACACTGCGTACAGGTAGGGACAAAAGTCTATCTTATGGCCCCTCTACACAAAGAGGGCCATTATAGGTGATTTGATTACAGGCACGCAGAACGGGGCCCGAATTCTACTGCATACGACAAGCCTGAGTTTGAAAAATCTCATATTGAAGTTTGTGCCAGTTTATGCTTGTGAACTTAGTAGAATTCGGGCCCTGGGCAGAGTTAGATACAAAAATATATATAGTATAGCTCTGTCCCATTCTGCTTGCCATCATGGGCCCAAGGGCCCGTGGGCCATTGTGAAGAGGCCATTGGGCCAATTGTATGCTTAGAGAGCTTTGACATAGGCTATAGCAGCGCTACAAGCGGAAGCGAACCCTTCACATTACTCATTACAACATGCAGCGCGGCTCAGTCGCTAGGCTGTCGCTAGGCATCAATCGACATAAAGGTGTATCCTAGCGCGGTAGCTACAGCCGGGACTAAAACGCTATGTGGAATCGCCCTTAGGGCCCGTCGTCACAGCGATTTTTTCCCGCAATTCTGTAACACGTCGTCCACCCCCACCACCCTACCTCTCGTCGACACATCTTATCTATCTATTGTTCTCCATTGTTCGTTTGTTCGACCGGTGTGCTTCTGAGAGTGAACCTGTTAATACTATAGGAGTAGCCGCGCTGGCGAATATTTTTCCGCACGTTTCCGCATACAGATCGTCCACCCCCACCACCCTACCTCTCGTCGACACATCTTATCTATCTATTGTTCTCCATTGTTCGTTTGTTCGACCGGTGTGCTTCTGAGAGTGAACCTGTTAATACTATAGGAGTAGCCGCGCTGGCGAATATTTTTCCGCACGTTTCCGCATACAGATCACGGAATATTCGCGCGGAAAAAAATCGCTTTGCGGACGGGCCCTTAGTCCTTTCGATTTATCCTAGACTAATGCCCGGTTTCCTGGGTGCTGATTAAAGTTAACAGGTTGGTTAAATCAGCTTCAGCCAGTCACAAGTTGCTATTATTCAAAATGACGGAACGTGATAGGCCGTAACTTATTTAACCAACCTGTTAACTTAATCAGCGCCCAGGAAACTGGGTGTCAGTCTAACTCACGAGATTGTTGTTAAAAATCGCATTCAAATTGAACTCGTCAGATAATCGTGTTATGGTTAATTAAAGATAGGTTATCATTCAAAAGTCAATGTCGATGGGATATAGAGGTTAATTTTGCATATACTTAAGTATAGGTAGATAATAGATTCATGCCCGGTTTCCTGGGCGCTGATTAAAGTTAACAGGTTGGTTAAATCAGCTTCAGCCGGAACTTGATTGGCCGAAACTGATTTAACCAACCTGTTAACTTTAATCAACGCCTAGGTAACTGGGTGAAAGTCTGTCCTTTTGTAGGTTGTTTAACAGTTTATACGTAACTGTACTCTATTCCCCTTTTCCAAACATCTAGCTCCTAGGCTAATCCCCACAGTTCGAGCTTATTACATTACGCTGTCGGCAGGGCACGATATGTATAGACGTCTCACTCATTAAGGAACGACTAGAAAGAGACATTGAGTCAGACAGGGCCCTGCCGACAGCGTAGTCTAATAGGCCCATTATTGTGGTCCCTCAGAGCTGCCAGACTGGCCTAACTGCTTATTATTTTTCAACCGACTTCAAAAAAAGGAGGAGGTTCTCAATTCGACCCGTATGTTTTTTTTTTCTATGTGTGTTACGCGATAACTCCGCCAATTATGAACCGATTTGAACAAATCTTTTTTCGGCGTATAGGTAATACCTCAAGGGTGGTCCCATTGACACCAGGTCAGGATCTGATGATGGGATCCTGGAGAAATCGAGAGAACTCTTCAAATATTATAGGCAGACCTATAGTGATTTTTGTGTTTTTCATAATAACTCGTGCAAATGCACATAGCATAATATTGTGGTGCGGAACTGCTGATGAAGACCACATATGGCCACCAGATCTGCTCAATACTAGGTACAAATACAATGCGTGGCTGACGGGCAGGCAACGCATAGCCTAAACCGGTGGACCTAGAGCCATGAAACTTTGTACAGGGGTTCCTTAGTCGCGTGGGGTAGCACTGATATAGGATTTGACAAAATTAATTCCCCAAGGGGGGGGAGGATAAGGGGTTACAGTTAGTATTAAACTCAATCTAATCAAATAGGGTTTGTGGAAGTCGGTTTTTTCTAAAGTTTACTTTTTGTTTCTATTATTAGAAATAACACCCATCCCACTTTTCAACACCACAGTCCAACACGGTCGGCTTTTAAAAACTAGTTTCAGCTCAGCTATTAAATTAACAAGCCCGTTATAACCTGCCTCAGTCCACTCCACCCGCTGCTGTTGGCCACACGTATCCACTGGTCCAATATATGTCCAATATGGGCCCACTATTGAGACTAACGTTTGTGTTGTTGGTGGCCAGTCCTATGGTCAATTTCAGGATCTTCACCAGAGCCATGTCGTCTGTCGCGAAGGCGTTTGAAGCTAACGGGGTGGTGCCAGATGTGGTGGCTAAGGCGCCGGCTGCACAGATTTCGGTGAGTTTTTTTATAACAGCGGTTTCGAGGGTTCCTTACTCGAAGAGTGCCAAACGGGGCCCTGTTACTAAGCCTCCGTCTGTCCGTCTGTCCGTCTTCCATCAAAGGGCCCTCCAGCACGAACCGTAATAGCTAGAAAGTTGAAATTTTCAGAGAATGTGTATATCTGTTGCCGCTTCACCAACAAAATACTAAAATATACGAAATATCGAAAAAATAAAGGTGTCTTGACTTTGACTTTATACTTTATTGCACACAAATCAATACATTATGACAATTAATAATTGAAACAAAAAGTAAACTTTAGAAAAAACCGACTTCCACAAACCCTATTTGATAAGATTGAGTTTAATACTAACTGTAACCCCTTATCCCCCCCTCCCTTGGGGAATTATTTTTGTCAAATGCTATATCAGTGCTACCCCACGCGACTAAGGAACCCCTGTACAAAGTTTCATGGCTCTAGGTCCACCGGTTTAGGCTATGCGTTGCCTGCCCGTCAGCCACGCATTGTATTTGTGTAGTATTGAGCAGATCTGGTGGCCATATGTGGTCTTCATCAGCAGTTCCGCATCACAATATTATGCTTACCATGTGCATTTGCACGAGTTATTATGAAAAACACAAAAATCACTATAGGTCTGCCTATAATATTTGAAGAGTTCTCTCGATTTCTCCAGGATCCCATCATCAGATCCTGACCTGGTGTCAATGGGACCACCCTTGAGGTATTACCTATACGCCGAAAAAAGATTTGTTCAAATCGGTTCATAATTGGCGGAGCAATCGCGTAACAAACATAGAAAAAAAAAAAAAAAAAAAAAAAAAAAAAAAAAAAAAAAAAAAAAAAAAAAAAAAAAAAAAAAAAAAAAAACATACGGGTCGAATTGAGAACCTCCTCCTTTTTTTGAAGTCGGTTGAAAATGGAAATGACATGTACAAAGGCGAGCTTATCTCTATCGAGAGATGTCTTCATACAAGAAACGTATTTTTTTGTACTTTTGTTACAATGATGGTGCGGAACCCTCCGTGTGAGAGTGACTCGCACTTGGCTGTTTTTTAAACAAACTGTTACGCAACGCGGAGTATTGTATACCCGGCTAAAAGTGATAACTGTTGTGCTTCTGCCACCCCGTATGGGACACGGCGTGACTCTATGATAATGTTTATGTGTTAAACTATTTATTTAGCCTCCAGTATGTTTCACTAGCAAAGACCTTCCTGTTTTGTGCCCACACATCTCTACACAAAGCTTCTCTTCCATTCTAGCAGGATTTTTACCAGGTGGTCCCTCCGTCTCCTTTTGGGAATACCCTACACTGTGTCCATCTGTTCCCCTGAGAGCTGTTTAGAGCTGAGAGCTGTTTATTAAGACAAGCCTCAGATATCCTGCAGATTCTAAATAATACTGCATCATCAGGGCACTCAAATTTCCCTAAGTCATTGCACTTATTTCCTGAGGTTCGTAGTCTATCTAATGCTGAGTTGTTCGAATAAGAACAATGTTTTTTTTTTTTTACTATCGATAAAACTTAACTTAATCACGAGAATCCATTGTGTTCTGGTGATTTAATTGGTTTAATCAACGATAATTAAAAATAATGATCAAACAACTCAGCATGAGATACGGTACTAGTGAAAAACTAGCCTTTATGCTATTCCGATATTCGATCGATTAAGATTATATGAGGTTTTATAAATTCAAATTCTCTAATGCACGGAAATATCTATATTAATAATTCCGTCGAGGGGTACGGTAGACTCAATCAAAACCTTACCTGAATAATAAAACATAAAAAAATATAGATTTCGAGTCGACAACATATATCCGCAAAATTCGGATTGTCGAGTATTTTGTTAAATTCTAATGTCACTGAACAGACAAATCGCAGGCGCCATATTGGCCACGTAACTTAGAGCCATAGACAATGGTCTCTTCACACATGTCTTCTAGGGTTAGAAACCGGTAAACTGCGTTTATTTGCGGTTGCATTCATGTTCCTTTTCTGTATACGATTAGTACATAGTGTAGATGTAGCTTAATGGTAGTTTTAGGCATAGTTTCCCAACAAAAACATGCCGAAGGAAATGTGGATTTAGCTATAATGGTCGTTTTAAGCATGGTATCCCAACAAAAACGTGCGGAACGATAGTGTGGATGTAGCTTTAATAGAAGAAAATGCCGATTCATAGTTCACAGACAAAATACCGTGCCATTCATTTCTGTCACAGAGAAAGTAATCACATTTCTGTTGGCAGAAGCCAGAATCATTGAGGAAGCCAGTGAAAAATTGAATTGAGTGCAAGAAACATAATATTATGCCGAAAATCGTAAGTATTTCATTTGTGCCAGGCAAGATCGCATTCTTTCAGCGTGGTCTTTCATAACATTTTGCATTTGCAGCCGAATCTCCTTGCATTTGGCAAACATTGCCACAATTGTGGAAAATGGATGCAACGAAGGGCTCTTCGTAAAGATGGTGAGTAACTGTGTGAATTTGGTTGTATCTTTTCTTCTGTGGATTGTAAGTAAGACTCAATAAGTACTTATTTACTTCCAGTGGCATGCAATTTCTGTAAAATCAAAATATTTGCGAGAAACTGCAAACAATGGCAATGGCAAGTACTAACCTACCTTCCAAAGTAAAGAAAAAGACTGATTAATACCATACCATAATAAGGTGATAAATATTTAACGAAAAATGTTGTATACACATATAGAGAAATTGTATGATAATGTTGTTCTTATGTTGTTGATGTAATAAAAATGTTGTTCTTTATTGTGTAATTAACCATACTTACCTTCCAAAGTAAATAAAAAGACTGATTAATACCATACCATAATAAGGTGATAAATATTTAACGAAAAATGTATACATACAGGGTGACATTTAATTAGCTGACCATATTTTGGGGAATGGTAGTACCCATCATTATGAACAACTTTCCCCATGAAACATAAAGTCGCAAATGAAAAAAATTTTTCGTCTTCCAGTACATTGCCCCGATCAGCTGAATTCAGGTTACTATGGGAGACCCAAAAAAATTATTTTTTGCGACCATACGTTCCTTGGGGAAAGTTGTTCATAATGATGGGTACTATCATTCCCCAAAATATGGTCAGCTAATTAAATGTTACCCTGTATAGATAAATTGTATGATAATGTTGTTCTAATGTTGTTGTTGTAGTAAAAATGTTGTTCTTTATTGTGTAATTAACCATACTTACCTTCCAAAGTAAATAAAAAGACTGGGTGCTTTATAACAGAGAGGTTTACCGAGAGTAAACCTTAAAAACTATTTGTTTTGTTAATTAAAGTTCGTTTATTTTAAGGTTGATTTTAAATTAAAGTTATTTAAGTAAAAACATTTGTAGTTTTAATTTACAATATTTATTAAACACAATGAACGATGCTAAACGAATCTATGCCTTGCTTTGCCTTTAATATTCCTTGAGAACCGATAACTACAGAAATATCTACCTTCATTTTGTACCCACATTCACATTTTACCCGAGCCCGAGCGAAGCCGGGTTTTCATCTAGTAATATTATAATATACAACATGTAAATGAATTAACGCAAAATGAGAAACTACTTTGTTAGGGACATCATTCTGATCTGAGCAACTTTCATTATGAAACCGATTTGATCAGCAGAGCAGCAGAGCAACTTTACTTTTTTACTTTCCAGTACATTTTGGCCCAAGTGGGTTAGCTGATTTGTATGGAGAAGTGAAAAATAAAGTTGCTCTGATCAAATCGGTTTCATAATGAAAGTTGCTCAGAATTATGTCAATTCATTTTGCGTCAATTTATTTACACCTTGTATAGTAATTTTTTTACAATACATTTCATGAGAAAAGCCGGGCTTATCTCTATCTGTAGAGATATTACTAGATAACAAACAAATATACATAGCGTCACGTCCTTTCTCATAAAGGGTGGTGGAGGCACCATTGGAACTAGATTAGTATTGATACGAGTATGTTGCCTGAATTGCCTGTCTACAGGCCAGTTTCTGAATTGAGAATTTCACTGATTAAGTACGGTCGCCTGCGCCTAAAAGTATACACAAGCAGTATAAACGGGATTATGACCGCCTGTATACTTTTAGACGTTATCGTTTTGCCTCTGCAGATGCCACAATAATTGAAACAAAAAGTAAAACTTAAAAAAACGACTTCCACAAACCCTATTTGATTATAAACCAATGTCAAGTGCTTTTTGAGTATAATACAAACTGTAACCCCCTATTCCCCCCCTCCCCCCCCCCTTGGGGAATTAATTTGGTCAAATCCCATCTTAGTGCTACCCTAAGCTACATAAGGAACCTTTGTACAAGGTTTCATGGCTCTAGGTCCACCGGTTTAGGCTGCGTTGCCCGTCAGCCACGCATAGTAAATTGTATTTGTACCTAGTATTGAGCAGTTCTGGTGGCCATGTGTGGTCTTCATCATCAGTTACGCATCACAATATTATGCTTACCTCGTGCATTTGCGCGAGTTATTATGACAAACACAAAAATCACTATAGGTCTGCCTATAATATTTGGAGAGTTCCCCCGGTTTCTCCAGGATCCCATCATCAGATCCTGACCCGGGCCCGAACTCTACTGTACACAAGCATACCACAAGCCTGGCACAAACTTGAATACGAGGCATTTGGTATTCTACTAAAACCGGAATCGCAATTCACAAGCGCCAGCGTGACGCCAGCCTACTTCGTATTCTACTATCCAAAACGTACTTACGCTGGCGTCAAACTGGCGCCAGCGTAAGAACGCTTTGGACAGTAGAACAAAGTACGCTGGCGTCAAACTGGCGCCAGCGTGAGTACGTTTTGGATAGTAGAATACGAAGTAGGTTTGGCGTCACGCTGGCGCTTGTGAATTGCGATTCCGGTTTTAGTAGAATACCAAATGCCTCGTATTCAAGTTTGTGCCAGGCTTGTGGTATGCTTGTGTAAAGTAGAATTCGGGCCCCGGTGTCAATGGAACCAATGGGACGGTAAACCCTTTCAAACAAAAAAATAATTTTCAATATCGGTCCATCCCTCTAGGCGTAATCGGTGTACATACTTAAAAAAAAATATCCTGACGAATTGTAAAAATCCTTCTTTTGTGAAGTCGGTTAAAAAGAACGTGACAACACGATACTTACATAATTAACTCAGTAATTTTTTTCAATTCATAAACCGGCCCTAAAGCTGGTGCCGATGCTGTTTGATCAATGATCATCATGAATAGTTGGCCTTGTCCCCATCTCCACTATACTTATCTCCGTCTAACTTAAATAATAGATATTCTACACCCACGGTAGCGTAAGGACAAAAGAGTCCTTGGAACATTAAAATTATAAAAAAAATTACATTAAAATTATTTTGACAGTGGGTACCAAGACGTCAATGAATGTCTAATTTTTGACGTTGGTACCCACTGTCAAACTAATTTTAATGTATTTTTTTTTTTATGAAAAAAATGAAAAAAATGGCTTGAGTTAACCGGTTAAAAGGTGTTTACATTTTTCCGCGATTTGATTTGACAGAATCCTTGGGAAAATTACACATACTGAACCATATCATCATCATTTACCCTATCACACTTTATATAACAAGGTATCACTCGCTGGTAAATGAACATAATGAGTAGTTCATACGCGCGAAATAATGCTAAATGACACTTTTTATTGTTGGCATACAATACAAGTACAATTCTTGTCATAACGAATAATGGAACCATATCGTCGAGTCTGACAATTAATCAGTACATTATGACACCACCTTAACGTACATATATGTCATTACACCTATTCATATACTTAGTACATACTTATACATATTGTAACGTGATTGTAAATGGACAGCTAATTTTCCCGACAATTCACCATAATGCCGCTTATTTGCAGATTGCACAATGTTATGTATAGAGTGGGAATAAATGTTTCAATGGAAGAAGGATTTGTAAAAGCCGCGCCAAGTTTCGTTCGCTCTAAGCGGAGTGACAGAAGTGACAACACGCTGAGAGAGTAGAGAGGTGACAGCTCGCTTAGAGCCAAAAAAACTTGACGCAAACTGAAAATACTATTACTATTACTTATGTTTGAGGGCGTTATTGCTTTTGTGGAAACGTTTAAAAAAAAAAAATTGAGGCCGTGATAAATGAGATTTTGTGAAACCGATAAATGCCTTAAAATCATTAATTAATTTACGATAGTGCATTGTCGCGCGGAAACGTTAGCCGCATTTACATACTTATACTTATACTTTTATACTTTATTGCACAAAAACAGAATACAGACATTTAATAATGAAAAAAACATCATCAGCCTGCATTAACATCGATCAACCATCATTCTGCTCTGTTTTTGAAGAGCTGCAAACGAGAAGCAAACAGTAGCAAGCAAGAAGGTTGAATAGCAGATGATGATTGATCTTAATTGAAACGAAACCTTTTTGTGTGAATTTTCCGAAGACGCGCCAAAAAGTGTCACGTGATCTGAGATCGCAATGAGTTGACTTGCTTTTTGATTGTCATTGGAATTTATTATTATCATTGTACTAAAGTGAAATTGCCAATCATATTGCGCGGCAATGAGAAAAGCATGAAAACTCGGAAATACCCTACTTTTTCAGTTATGATACCTAGCTCAGTAGATTTTTTAACCCCATAAATCCCTATATTGCAAATTTCATCAAAAACTACAGTGCCATTTTCTAGAACACAAAACATAATATATCGTCACCATCGATAAAATCGTTACATATACAAATATTCCTCGTATAGGTATTGGCTACCGTTCGGCTCGGACCAACCGCTGCGCGGCTCTTCCTCGCCTCGCGGACACCAATTGAGGGATCTGTATAAAATCGTGTTCAAAATACGTCTTGCTTACATTCTAGGTGAAGTTCCCGAGTGGCGTGGCAGCGGAGTACGGCAACGAGCTGACCCCGACACAGGTGAAGGACGTGCCCGCGGTGCAGTGGGAGGCCAGCCCTACACGCTACTACACGCTCTGCATGACTGGTGAGAAACCTACCTCAGGCCAGCCCCACACGCTACTACACGCTCTGCATGACTGGTGAGACACCTACCTCAGGCCAGCCCCACACGCTACTACACGCTCTGCATGACTGGTGAGACACCTACCTCAGGCCAGCCCCACACGCTACTACACGCTCTGCATGACTGGTGAGACACCTACCTCAGGCCAGCCCTACACGCTACTACACGCTCTACGCTCATAGATCTAGCATCAAGATACTCCTTCGTCGTTGATCATGATGAATGTTCAACCTCTTTGTTGATAGCGGACTGAAGGTACGCACTAGCGTCAGCGGAGCGGACCGACCCGGCGCGACAGTTTTGAATGTCGTCGCTCGGTATTACCGCACCAAAGCGGCTGTTTTGCCCGTCATTCGACCAAAGAACGAAAGAGAAAGAGAGGAGAGGGGCAGGGGTGTGAGGTAGCGACACTCTGCGACAGTAGGCTTGTCAAGTCAAGTCAAAATATATACTTTTTATGAACTTTCAAAACGGAACTTTTGTTCCTGAGTTCTATGAAATAACCACAGAGTGACGTCATGTGAAAGTGCTATCAAATGCTGTCTTTTTTTTGCACAAAATTGACTTTATAAAATATGTCTGCTGGAAATATACAATTCTGAGAATGTCAAGCCGTTTTGTACTAATGCTTCAACTTCAACTTATGACTTGTTCCTAGATTTATTGGATTAACTTGGATACCAGCCTATTCTGAGAATGTCAAGCCTTTTTAGGGTTCCGTACCCGAAGGGTGCCAAACGGGACCCTATTACTGAGACTTCGCTGTCCGTCTGTCCGTCCGTCCGTCCGTCCGTCCGTCCGTCCGTCCGTCCGTCCTGTCTGTCACCAGGCTGTAACTCATGAACCGTGGTAGCTAGACAGGTGAAATTTTCACAGATGATGTATTTCTGTTGCCGCTATAACAACAAATACTAAAAATCAAAAGAAATTTAATATTAAGAGGGGCTCCCATACAACAAACATGATTTTTTTTGCTCATTTTTGCTCGATATTGATAATGGTAGCAGGTAGACGCTTAAAACGTTCACAATATATTGAGTATATTATTTACTTAAAAAATAAATAATTAAATTAAAATTAAATTAATATTTAGGGGGGGCTCCCATACTTTTTTTTTTTTGCGGTTTTTTATAGATAATGGTACGGAACCCTTCGTGCGCGAGTCCGACTCGCACTTGGCCGGTTTTTATTGTACATAATGCTTCAACTTATGACTTGTTCCTAGATTTACTGAATTACCTTGGACACAAGCCTGTTTTGCCTAGTTGCCTAACTTTGTCTCGCAGGGTCGTGTCGCTGCGCTCCGCTATTGCATAGTGCGGTTTACTCCATATGTTTGCCGTGAAAGAATATTCTGTCGTGCGCTTCGCTGTCGCCAGGGCGGTCCTACTTTTACGGCCGGTTTCCTAGATGTGTGAGGTTTGTGTGGTTTCCCCCAGACCCGGACGCGCCGTCGCGCAAGGAGCCCACCTTCCGCGAGTGGCACCACTGGCTGGTCGGCAACGTGCCCGGAAGTGACGTCAGCAGTGGCGAGACGCTCTCCGCCTACGTCGGTTCCGGTCCGCCGCCGAAGACGGGCCTGCATAGATACGTGTACCTGGTGTATGAACAGCCTGGCAAGCTGAGCTTTGATGAGCCGAGGCTGCCTAACACGTGAGTAGTGCTTAGAATGCATGGATCAGACACAGACAGACAGTGGGGGCTATTTGGAAGGAAAATGCACTAAACTAAAAAGGCAACTAAAGCCTCTAAACGTCATAATGTGGCCGATTCTCTAGGTTACACTCACTAAAATTACTTGACAATATTAAGTCCGACAGCTCTTATGCGATCGCCATAGATTCCATTTTCGAACTTATTTTTGAATTATTTTAATGTACTGATGAACTAATTCAAAAGTGAGTTCGAAAATGGAATCTATGGCAACCGAATAAGAGCGTCGGAGCTAATATTGTCAAGTAATTTTAGTGAGGGTGCCCTAGAGAATTGGCCCCAATGACGTCATTTTAGTTGATATCGAAAACTAACATGACGACAATTGTGACGTTTAGTAGTCTTTTTAGTTTAGTTCTTTTTTCTTCCAAATCACCCCCAGTATTACGTATAGTTTTAATTCTGCTATGTGTTCTCTCGTTTCTGATAGCGTAATCATGTTTAAGTTTAATTCTGCTAGCTGTTATAACGTTTAAGTTTAGATCTGCTAGCAGTTATCATGATTACGTTTAATTCTATTAAAGGCCCGTTTTGACAGTTCACGCCCATGAAGTTTTAACCCCTAATGCGTAGGTAATAAAAGCCAACTGGTGCGTACAAGCAAAGCGTCCAAGTTGCACCTAGGAAAACCGCTTCTATTACCTACGCGTTAGGGGTTAAAACTTCATGGGCGTGAACTGTCAAAACGGGCCTTTTACTTTGTGAAGCCTGTTGCAAGTAAAGTTTACTTATCATTCAGCTAGCATATTCCTTTTCGGTGTAATATAATAAATAACATTCCTCCCCACTTCCAGCTCCGGCGACAAGCGTGGTGGGTTCTCCATCGCGAAGTTCGCGCACAAGTACAAACTGGGCGAGCCCATCGCCGGGAACCTCTACCAGGCGCAGTACGACGACTACGTGCCCCTGTTGTATAAACAGCTGGGGGCTTGAGCTCCGGGACTGAGCCTGGAATGTCGCAGCCCACTTACACGACCCTGCTCCAACACCGCTCCCACCCAACACCGCCCTAAACTAACACGACTGCTGGCGGCCCACTCGTCGACAGCTAGCACACGCCCAATGTCCACTCGCCGACCGCTAATTAAGCCCGGCCAGATACAGCCGAGACGGGATTCAATTCTATACAAATCCGCGAAAATTCCGAACGTAAAACTTCCGTATGTATGTGGTAGATCCATAGATTTGTATGAATTTACTGCGTTCGGGATAATTCCGTTACGGAAATCCGTACCGGAATTACGACTATATGTGGCCGGCTTTATTCGAGAATGGCAACGGTGTGGGGCGCGCAGAGAGTGAGAGGCGCTCGTCTACCGACTGAGGCTAGGCGCATGCTGGAGACAAGACAGAAATTTGCATGGCAGGGCAGTTGAGGCAGACACAGGCGCCCAGCGCATGCTGCGACATGCGCAGAGCAGACGTAATCAGTCGCATACAGCACGCGGAGTCCATTCGCGTCCTAGCTACCACAAGGAATATACATTTGATGACATAATTAGTTCGGAGTCGACCTGCACGCGTGTCGCAGAAATCTGTGCCCGCACTACAACGAGACGCAGAGCAGGGCAGACACATGTCTGCGTCGCACGTGCCTGCGTCGCAGCATACGTAGCTCAAGAACGTTCCATACTTTTCTACTCTGCCCTGCGCTGCGCGACCTGCGCCGCCTGCGTCTCCATCATGCGCTTAACCTGAGAGGCGCCGGCGCGCAGCAGCATAGCAGTCAGTGCGCGGACACCGCGCCGCCTGCTCGTCGACAACGTGTGGCCAGCGAGGCGACAACTACCGAGCAGTCTGATGGCGGGAAGCTTGCTGACACCCAGCTGTCTGCTAATTTATGTTGTCAATATAAACTATATCGCAAGGCCACTTAAAGCCCATATTTGAATGATATTTTATTAGTCGGGTGGTAGCAGAGTCGTGTAAGTGGGCTACGACCTGAAGCCTCATCCATACGCGTTGCCGCAAACTGCACGCCGCTACAAACGTACTACAAGCCTATACACACGAAACCAAACTTTATATTCATACGTGAGGGCTTCTAGAGGTTTTCCAAGCGTTTGTATGAGGCATCAAGATCGGGTAGTATTTAATTTCACACCAAATAATACCTGTTTGTCCATCAAAAACAGTTAAGCCTGACTTGCACTAGACTTTTGACAGTCGAAATGCAATTTACACGCCATTTATGTATAACACGGCCGTTTTAAGTAGGCAAGGATATTGCCTGTCAGCCAGGTTCCTACTCTAAATTGTTGTATTTACATTGCGTTTAAACTCCGTTTGGCGGCTGTCGAGTCTGCTGTCTAGTCCTTAACATTGCTCGTTTTTTGTAGTTCGATGATGCGTCGGTTTTTGTAGTTCTCACATGTCAACCTGACACGAAGTGGAGGCTTTTCTTTAGCTTTCACCTACCCAACACTTCGCCCTGATGTTTTGTAAGCAAACCAGTATTTTTGAGGTGCAATGAAATATTTCCCTGAAGTCTGACTGTATACAGATAAGGTCTGGAAAACATGTGGTATACATAGGCTTTTAGGTCTTCCTGAATCGACTGAAAAGTGGAACTGGTTATAAAAATCATCGGATTGTTAAAATAACAGAATATTTTACTCAATTACTCCATGTATATTATGGCTTCCTTTTCTTAAGATCGGCTTGTCCAGGATCTCTGAACATTGGATGAAAGCCAAACTTGATTTTGAATAACCGGCGTTTTAACACAAGGGTGAATTGGGACCCATATTTCAGGGGTTTGGCAACATTTTAAAATGTCATAATTATTAAGTTTTTAAAACCTATTCTTAAGGTTTAAAACGTAAGATGTTATAATAAGGTTTAATGGTGTTAATACATACGTTTGTGCATTTCACTCCGTGTTTTATTGAGTTCCGTATAGGTAGCAGGAAAAATCACGCCTCGACAACGTGTACTAATTGAAATAAAAACACTTTCGCGCTGTCAAATATTCCTGCTTGAGGCTCAAAAATAAACGGAGAAGTCGATAGATAGATATGATAAATAAATTGTACACAATCTTGACAACACTAATCATCTTATCATAGTATTTGGAATTTTCTTGTCAGATGAAAATCAGATGAGGTATCTTAAAAGATTGATATTTTCGACAGCTAGTATGTTTCATATTTCCTACTAGAATTGTTGTAACAACTGGATCAATTTTTAAATAGAAGTAAAATAATTGTCGATTTCATCATCAAGTTATTTTTACCGCAAAACATGCATTTCTGTTTGATTTCCGCCTTTATGGCATTTCAGTTAGCGTATACATTCGAGTATACCGATGTGCAGCAAGCGTTTCTAGAATTTGAAATAGTTCCAGATGTCCTTGAAGAAGCCCCAAAATCATTGGCTCTAGTGAGTACCTAAAGTTTATTTATTTTTCAAATTACAAGCCTAATACGACAATAACCAAAAGGTGCAAGTTCTAATCCGTTTTCAGCCTATGTCTGCTACCCGGTTATCTTAACTTATCTTCTCCCTGTTCTACGAAGCCGTTCCGAGTCAGTTTTGGCGATACAAAACGATGGCATACATACTAGACGCTGTAATCGATTTTGGCGTCA
Organism: Argyresthia albistria; assembly: GCA_963457715.1. Lineage (NCBI taxonomy): Eukaryota > Metazoa > Arthropoda > Insecta > Lepidoptera > Argyresthiidae > Argyresthia > Argyresthia albistria. The sequence goes on along the minus strand of OY735274.1, from coordinate 2,899,103 downwards.
CTCGGAACAGGGCCCCCGTAATGACGTCACGATTCAGGTCTTAAGTTAACTCGAATCAAATCAAATGTCTTTATTTGTCAAACATAGGTACATTAGGTTGTAAAGGTCTAAACGCACTTCGGCGGCGCGGCGCCGGCGCGGCGCTGCAGCGGAGCGACGCGGCCTCTTCTAAACGCACTACAGAGGCGCGGCACTATTCTCTCGGGCCCAAGCCTGTCGCGCCGCGCCGGTACGCTCCGCCGCTGTGGTGCGGTTTGAATCATAATAATTAGTAGAAACAATATTTTGCCGCTTCCTGCCGCGCTGCGCCTCTCCGCGCCGCGCCGCCGAAGTGCGGTTTGACCTTTATAGTATAGTAAAAAATTTAATCACTATGTTTCGCCATAGGGCATACAAATACTTCATAAATCCAGGTAGCACATGCAGCAATATCTTAATTTACTTTATCCATGATACATTCATGTATTTTAGTGTTTTGAAGCCAGCCAAAGTCAACTTTCATATTTACTTTTATTACATTACAGTGTTGGGTCATTTAATAGTGTAGTATGTCTTATTAATAAGTAACCGGGATATATTCTGTCAGGTGGTGTTCCCAAGCGGTTCTTCAGCTGAGTTAGGCAACATGGTATCATTAAGTGATACTACAGAGCAGCCAACAGTCCTTTGGGAGAATTATGATGAGTCCTCCTACTACACTATTGTTATGGTTGGTAAGTGCCTACCTGGAAGCAGTAAAATGTACATTTATATGTACATAAGTTACTCTATCTGTATTTTTGCACTTAAGTAAGCCACTAATCCTTTCCATCCTGAGTTTTCTGCAAAAATCCTTTGTAAAGAAGTTTTTTATTTACTTGTATACACAAGTATCATTGTCTTCACATATATTTTGACGTGACAACGTCTTATAAATTGGTTTGCCGGGTGACACTTCAAGAAACTGCGTTACGCTCCGCTCACGTTATGCGCTCACAATGAGAGCGAGTGAGAGGCACGCGTCCCTTCCACTCGGGCATGGTTAGCCCGCCTAAGAGCGAGAGAGACAGACATAAAAAGTGAAGTCGTCAAAATCGTTGTCACGTAAAACTTTCGCCCGTATACCGACTTTACAGGCAACCAATTTTTTTTTATTATTTTTTGTGTCATATTGTCTTGTGCAATAATCACAACAAAATCTTAAGTATATGCAGAATATACAACGTGTAACTCTAAGTACGTAAAACCTTATAGACCCCAAGTGATTTTTATTACAAGAAAATTATTGTTGAAAGAAAATTAAAAAAAATATCTAAAATTCTAGAAGATATGAGCAGTTTTCGTTTTCCTAACAATTCTAATAGTTTCTCTTAGCTCTGCCGCCTTAAAAACCGCCCGCAGTAGGTACACCGCCCGCGATAGCACAAAATAGGTACCTAGACATTCACACCCGCCGTTTGTTCCCTTCTAACGTTCACTGCGAGATCCTTAGTACGAAAGAGATAACTAATGTAGCGCGCGCGCTTGCTTTGTGGATTGATCTGCCGCTGCTTTCGTTCGACACAATTATTTGAATATCTCGCTGGATCACGGTAAATGATAGAAGCGGCAATAAATAATTATGGATAAAATTTAAAAAAAAATATATGTAGGTATAGTGATGGAATCGATTATACTCGTCATTCTGAACAACCTATTTTCAGGTTTTGCGTACTTAAAGTTACACGTTGTATAGACGAAGTGTACTTGTGTGTAAGAGGATTTTGTAGAAAATTAGTAAATCATATAATGTAGGGACTTAACCAATAATTTTAATTAAAATATTATTAATTTTGCCACCTCATTATAAATCTATCAAAATCGTTTCAGACCCCGACGCGCCCTCCCGTTCCAACCCAACCGGCCGCTCGCACCTGCACTGGCTCATCACCAATGTACACTCTGAGGTGTCAGGAGATGTGCTAGCAACTTACATGCCCCCCGCCCCCTCGCCCTCTACCGGGCCGCACAGATACACGTTTCTTGTGTATAAGCAACTTGGGTGGGTGGAGTTTGACGAGACACCCATACTTGACACGTGAGTCTTTTAGTCTTTTCCTATTTGCGGTGGCAGAGGCACTCCATTGTACATGATAAGTGGCTATCCTTTTGCCGCAGCGGTTTCCTTCCTCACGAGGTTTTGCTTCATCGTTAGAATGTCTACCATATTGGTCAGCGTATTGGAACCCTCAACACCTGAACGTCAGGCGTGCGTGCCCAGTAACCACTATAATGAATGACATTTGTCCCCTCTAAAAAGGGGGTAAGTAAGTAAATGTATAATTACAGTGTTATAAAATAATACTATAGGTACTCTACTCTAGTAACGAGTTCGACGCATTTCACCAAAAACGCAAAAGACCAAAAACGCCTAATACCAAACACGTAGAGCTAATTAGATTATTTTGAAAGCAATATTATTTCATTTTGCAGAACTGAGGATAGTGGCAGCTACCGCCGAACCTTCGACGTAAATGTCTTCGCACAAAACTATGGCCTGGGAAAGGCAATCGCTGGAAACTTTATGCAAGCAGAGAATGGATACTGAAATATCAATATAAACACATTAATAAGCATACATTTTATTTGTTAGTAATAGTTAAATAATTGTGTAAATAGTGATTTATTGTTATTTATTATTATTATTTTATTACGAGCCTGTAATGTCCCACTGCTGGGCAAAGGCCTCTCTCCCCCTCTTCCACTCCATTCGATCCTGAGCGGTCTCCTTCCACTCTTTATCCCATAGACCCAACTCATCACTCCATCTCTTCCTGGGTCGGCCACGCTTTCTCTTTGCATTTACTGGGAGCCAGTCTGTGGTTCTGTTAGCCCAACGATTTGGCAGCATTCGAGCAACGTGACCGGCCCAGCCCCACTTTAATTGGGCAGCCTTCTGAGCTACATCTATAATCTTTGTCCGGGAGCGCAGCTCGGAATTCCGGATCCGGTCTAAAAGCCGAACACCGAGAATGCTGCGCTCCATGATTCTCAATTAGTGATTTAGGTAATAATTATAATATTTGATGGGATATTCATAATTATACAGTAAACTGTAAATTCGAGTAGTAGGTACCTACCTAAGTACAGGGGCGGATCCAGCCAGGCCTCAAATAAGGTTGTGGGCACAGTCACCCGAAAATCTGCCAAGTGTGAATCGGAGATGCATGGCATGACCGATATAGTGTATTCCTACAAAGGAGATGCTTACAAAATATGCATATTATGACGCTCTAACCAATCACGGCCATTAATCAACCTACCCACTTCGTGATAAAGTTCAAAATCTATAAAAAACAGAACTAAAGATTTTCGTCCATTGGACGAGCTAGTAGCTACGCCGCTACCACGATTCAATAAACCCTGTGACAAGGACTCATAGGGCGGCGAGAGCCGCCCCGGAAATTCCACATGGCTAGCAAGTGGAGTTACGACGATACCACACAAGAACTCATAAGGCGGCGTTAGCCGCCCCGGAAAAATCACATAGCTAGTGAGAAGAACGTTAATATTACCCTTCTCACATTTTTGGGCAACATACGTCAAGTGACGCAATAAATATATGACTTATGAGTATGAGTGTGGAGTCGAGAATCACTCCTAGAAACTTGACTTTATTGTCGGTAGGGATAAGTTCGTTCTCAACGAGGAGTTCAATATCGGGAATGGATCGTTTTTTGGTGAAAATACCTGAGGAACTCTTGGAGGCCGAAAGAGATAATCCGTGAGCGACGAGCCAGAGCCAGTCATTTATTAGGGTCGTATTCTAGAACAAATCTCTAATCAGAGATCTACTCAAGAGTAGTCTTAAGAGTACACACTTATTCTTAATTGATGCTTGAGACTAGTATCAAAAATCATAATTCATCTGAGTAATCTCAGATGTGAGTAGAGATTTTACTAATTCTTGAACAAGATTCAAATAAAAAAAACTTTTTTGTACTACAGATGTCAAACTTTTAGTTTATTACTCTGTGAATGTCTCAAGACTCGATTCACAGCGAGCTTGGCGGGAACTCGAAATAGCGCGGTTGTGAAAATTTTTCAATAACTTTTATTTCTTGTTTAACTCAAGTTTTTCAGGTTAAAACTGCAATAAAACAGCTTGCAGTGATAAGGTTTACCTATTAAATGGATGGAAACGAGCGGGGCGGCGATGGGCCGCCCCACTCCAACAAGCGCCCTCGGGTTGAGGGCGAAGGCGTCGTCGGTACGGACAGCAGCGGTAGCGGCGGCGGTGAGTGTAGTGACTCTAATAATTCAATGAACTCTCCATATTTTAAACCTAATTACAAAAGACTTTATCCAGAGAACTCTACCAATACTTTCTTTAAAGTGTTTGTTGAGCATGTAGACCGTAAGGACAGGTTAGGGAACAAAAGTCCCATATATCTGAACCATATATTTACCACAGAAGTTAAGGGTGTGACGGCAATACAACGACTAAATGGAAATAAAATCGCAGTACTGTTCAAGCAATATAACACAGCGAATAATTTCCTGAACAACTCTAGTTTCCTGGAGAAACATAATATGAAAGCATACATACCGGCTGCGCAAATAGAAAAGACAGGAATCATCCGATTTGTACCTGTGAATATCTCAACCAAGGAACTTTACTCGAAGCTGACGTCCAACTATGAAATTATAGCAATAAGACGCTTTACAAAGAAAGTAGATCATGAACGTGTCCCACTACAGACGGTTAGCATAACTTTTCTGTCAAATGAGTTACCGGATAATGTACAATATGACTTATTCTCGTATAGAGTATTTGATTACATCCCCCCTCTACAGCAATGCTTTAAATGCTTTAAATTTAATCACTCGGCTAAGATATGCAATGGCAAACAACGGTGTTCAATCTGCTCAGGTGAACATTTATTTAAAGATTGTGACAAACCAAATGAGATCTGCTGTGTTAATTGCAATGGACCTCATCTGGCCATATCCAAAGTATGTCCAATTAAGATGAAGAAAATTACAGAAAAGAAAAGTAAAATTACATACTCAACCGTAGCACAAAGTGTGAAAAACCCCGGACTAGACTTCCCTCCACTACCATTGCCGAGACCACACCCTGTACACATTGTAAATAAACCTGTAAATAAGCTTGTAAATAAGATTGTAAATAGTAAGCCTGTATCACAGGCCCCGCACAAGGATGTCCGTCCTGCAGACATCAAAGCCCAGATCATCTCCAATAATGATGTACTTATGGCCCTAGTACAGACATTGGTAGATTTGGGCAATAAGGGGGATTCAACTCCAATAACTTCAACAACAATTAAAGATATGTTGGTTAAAAATTTGTCTCCATAATGGCTTTAAATATCCCTAGATCTTCCCAATTACGTATTGCGCAGTTTAATATTCAAAGTGCCAATAGCAAAAGACCCCTGTTAATTAAATTCCTACAAGAACAGAATATTGATATTTGTCTCCTTAATGAAACTTGGTTCAAAGAACACCACAGTTTTAAAATTCCTGGTTATAATCTTTACAGAAAAGATTCCAACAATGCTCATAATGGTGTAGCTATACTGATTAAACCTGAGTTAAAGTATAAAACTTTAAATACAACTTTTTATGAAGATATTCAAACTGTAGCTGTATCATTATCAACAGTGAATGGAAACTTATCCATACTATGTGTCTATTGTCCTCCTTGCAGTGGCCACATACGAATGAATAGACTGCGCAATATAATTCGTGATCTCCCTAAGCCTATTTTTGTGAGTGGTGACTTTAATTCACACCACATTGCGTTTGGATGTTATTCAACAAAAGGTCGAGGTCAAGATTTGTATGACGTCATAGATGACTGTGATTTATGCATTTTAAATGATGGAAGCTTTACAACTGTCCAACGTCCTAGAAATAATCCCTCTGCTATCGATGTGAGCTTTGCTAGTCCATGCCTGACCCCATTATGTAAATGGTCTGTACCATGACGACCCTATGGGTAGTTACCATTATCCCACTATAACAGAAATATCCCTTTCCATTGACAAATATCAAATTAATCCGCCTGTAGAAAAATTTTTGTACAATAGAGCTGACTGGGGAAAGTATCGTGAACTCTCGGAAACTGTATTTAATGACATCAAAGTTAATAACGAGGATCCACTTGCTTCATATACAGAATTTTGTGGTTGCCTTGATGCCCTTAAGCAAAAGGTTGTTCCAAAGTTTACTAAATCTAGCCACTATGCAAGCAGGCCTCCAGCACCTTGGTGGAATGAGACCTGTAAGCAAAGTGTAATTACATCCTATGACGCATTGAAATTGTACAGAGATGATCCTACTATTGATAATTACATTAATTATAAAAGACTTGACGCTCTAAAAAAGAGAACCATTGCAGAACAAAAGAAAACCGGGTGGACTAAGTTATGTGACACTTTTAACCGAACTACTCCTATAAGTAAAATTTGGAATATGATTAAAAGGTTTAAGGGCATTAAGACTGTTAACAAATCTTACAGAGATGAGTTCATCCCAGAGTTTTTAGACAAGTTATCAGACAATAGCAATTTGATAGAAACAAGTAATTTGGTAAATTATTTTAATATTAATAATAATAATGACAACTCAAAGTTTTTATTGGAACCATTTACATGGAATGAATTCTTAATAACACTACAATCAAGGCGTAACACAAGTCCTGGCTTAGATGATTTTCCCTATATTGCTATTAAAAAATTGCACATTTCTGCTCAGAAACTGTTTCTTGACATTCTTAATGCTTTATGGCGCGAACAAATAATTCCTGACTCATGGAAAACACAGTGTGTCATTCCAATTCTCAAATCAGATAAACCACCGGAACAAGCAAGTTCATACCGTCCCATATCTTTGTCTTCATGTCTTGGCAAGTTATTTGAAAACATGATTAAAGTCCGATTAGACTGGTACGTGGAGGCTAATTGTATCATTCCCAATGTGCAATACGGCTTTCGTCGAGGGCGTAGTTGCGCTGACAGTTTCTTATCTTTGATCTCAGACCTGAAAAATGCAAAGAATTTAAAGTCAAATACTGTATGTGTATTTTTGGATGTACAGGGAGCTTTCGATAACGTTGATCCTGGCATCTTGGTCAAGGTTATGTCCAATGTAGGTATACCGGGACAGCTATGTAAGTGGGTTTATAACTTTTTGAATAGTAGAACTCTGTATATTAAATATAATAACATTTTACATGGCCCAAAAGTAGCATCTAAGGGCACAATGCAGGGTGCTACACTCTCGCCATTATTATATAATTTATATACTTGTGAGATATGTAAATATGTAAATGTCAATGGTGTAAATATTTTACAGTTCGCAGATGACCTTGTTTTGTACAGTAGTAACAGAAACTCCCAAGTTGCCATAAATAATATCAATAGAGCTTTAAATCAGTTATCTTATTACTATAGAGACAAACTACACTTAAAGATTAATGCTTCCAAAAGTAGTGTCATGTTTTTTGGGGAACATGACCCAATCAATGATGTGATATATTGTGATGAAGCTTTGAGTAGAGTTTGCTCAAAGAAATTCTTAGGGGTCATAATTGATCAGAGATTGTCATTTGAGGAGCATGTTAAGTATATCTCGAAGAATGCTTTGAAAGCAATAAACGTACTTAGATGTCTTGCTGGGGTATCCTGGGGAGCAGACCCTAAAATTTTATCGATTTTATACAAAGCCATAGTAAGAAGCCATTTTGATTATAGTGCCATAGCATACATAAACAGTTCCTATGCAAAAAAGCTAGATGTTTTGCAGAACAGGGCTTTGCGAATTATTTCTGGTGCGATGTGCTCGACTCCCATAAGGGCCATGGAAGTTGAGACAAAAATAATGCCACTGATTTTGAGACGCCTCATGCTGGCTAAAAGATACTGCCTAAGATTATTGTACTCAAATAATACAGAAATTATTAAAAGAATTTTACCTTATCAAATTATTACATCCGGTCCTTTAACAGCTGGTGAGTCTCTTTTGATAGGTAAATCACCAATGTTGTTGAACATTTACTCTGAAATTCAAAACAAATATCAGAAAATTAGAAAACATCATATATGGCCTTGCCATGCCTCATCTTTCAAAAGTATCTTACACCCAATTACAGTACTGCCTAATACAGTCACAAATAATTTAGAAATGTTGAAATTTATATCAGAAAATGCTTATTATAATATTTACACAGATGGAAGTAAAGGTGAGGCTCATGTGCGCTCTGCTGTATATGACCCTCAAACAAATTTTTCTCAAAGTTTTGTTCTGCAAAATGTATGTTCTATTTTTACTGCAGAAGTGTATGCAGTATATCAGGCTTTGTTGCGAATTAATATTGTAAATAATTGTAAATGTTTCCTAATTATTACAGACTCATTAAGTCTTATTCAGAACTTGGGTAATTTAAAATTTCATTATAAAAATAATTTTATTTTGTACATTATCAAAGAAATAATATATAAATATTATCTCAAAGGTATAGACATTTCCTTCATGTGGGTGCCTTCTCATATGGGTATTACTGGAAATGAGATGGCAGATAAAGCTGCATATGAAGGTATAAATGCACTCCATGTTTCCAATGCTATGAATGTTCCTATGACTGATTACCTGCATAGTATAAAGCTAGATATAAGGACTTTATGGGAAGAACTGTGGAAGAAAGATCAAGAGACGAAAGGACGATGGTATGGGAGCATTCAAGAAAGCTTACCTGCAAGGCCATGGTATGATAAGCTGCAAGATGCCAGCCGTGATTATATCACCACTATAAACAGACTGCGTTTTGGTCATAATACTGCACCGTCACACCTAGCAAGACTTGGAATTATTCAAAGTAGTGCATGTACTTTTTGTGGATTTAATGAAGCAAACGTTGAACATCTAATTTTCAAATGTCAAAACTTTCTTATTGACAGATTAGTGGCTTAGTGCTTGCAAGTGATCTCAGTGAAGTGTTGCAAAATTACAGTAATTTTTCTTCCCGCCCGCCGCCGCTTGAACAATTGTTGAAGGACATAAACACATATAAACCGTTATATAAATACATCAAAAACACAGTGCAAAAATTATAACTTAATATAAATGATTGGACCTAACTTTGTAAATACTAAAAACTCCTAAATAAAGACGTGGCTCAAAGGTCTCTGCAACCAGGCCATTAAATACATTAAAAAAAAAAAAAAAAACGATTCACAGCGATGCACTCTTGAGTAAGGTTTCAGAATAAAGGAGATGCTTGAGAGTGAAACTCAAATTTGAGTCGGATTTACGTAATTTCAGCTTGAGACTGATCTTGAGATTCGTTCTAGAATACGACCCTTAGATATATCAGCGCCGAGTTGAGGCGCGGTCCTAAGTAAGTTAAGTTTTTGATCTGTGGCTTCTATCGTGTGTTGCCACAATAATTTCGCCAATGTCACGTGAATTCACGTGATGAACCCTGCACAACTGGGGATCATGTGGTAAGTACAGTTATTAAAACGACTCTAAGCTAAGCTGAGACTATAATCTAATATTGTGAGTAGATATAAAGGGCAATGCAATTTTTGCCATACATCGCTGGCATAGTAGTTGACCGAGCGAGCGAAGCGAGCGAAGCCTCTCCGTTTCAGGTTTGGGCAAAAATGCTTTCGTATGTCCGGTTGTTCTCCTCTACAGGTCGCATTTATGAACCGATTCTCGTGAAATTTTGTGAGCAGGTTGGAAAAATAAATAGAATTTTTTACTCGAGCCAGTTTTTAGATTTTTTTCAAAATGGCGGAGATATGGGGATTTAAAATGTAAAAAAATCGCTACAACCCAAACGGCTCGATGGATATTAACAAATGAGGTGTCGTTGGATTCGTAAAGACCATGAGAGTGAAACAGACTATATAATTTTAGTAAAAAGTCAATAGGTTGTATTAAAGATCGCGAAATGTAGTTTACAAAGTTATTGGTGCGGCTACTTTCATACTGCATGTACGTAACCAGGTACATTCATAAGTTTGTATGTGTTATTGAAAGAAAATTATTTGGGTTATTTTTTTAAGTATCTTCCATGTTTTATATTGTGTGTGTGTGCGCTGATGCAAATAAATAGATAAAATACAAATACAAATTTTATGTGTGTTAGCAGTTCAGCTTTCCCACCGACATACTCGCGAGGTCTACAGCTCACAGAGCCACTAGTTTTATTTCTTGTGGCCACAAATAAAACCTAGGCCGTAACATATTATGTTAGAGGACTAAATGAGTAAGAATGCAAAACTTGATGAAACATTGCTAATACTTAATTGGCAGGCGACAGCGCACATACTTCGTATAATATCTTGATACAAGGATTTAATGATGGCGCAACTGAACAGTATAACATAAAAAAGCGTCACGCATTTTCCATACGGGGTGGCAGAGGCACAACGAAACAATGTAAACCTCTACTATCGAAGAATTGGCAACGCCTGCCAATTAAGTATTTACAAAACGGAGGAGACGGTTTGTGTATGGAAACAAATGTTTCTGTTTCATGTTTTCTGTGTACGAAACATCGGAGGAGCCTCGGCTTCAGTGAAGTGTTGCAAAATAACGGTAATTTTTCTTACGCTTGAACAATTGTTGAAGGACATAAACACATATAAACCGCTATACAAATACATAAAAAACACAGTGCAGAAAATATAACACTAATGAATATTAACTTTCTACAAACTAAAAATATTTAATGAAGACGTGGCTCAAAGGTCTTTGCAACCAGGCCATAAAATACACAAAAAAATAAATAAAAAAAATAGTAATCTGTGATAACTGTGGTTCAATTTTCAACTGTCAACATACATTAGCGCGAACCCGAAATGTCATTCAACCGTGCCAAAATCTGGGAAACGAAACTTAGACGTTTCTTCATTTTAAAAAGTAGTGCGGTCGCCCTCGAGCTCGATTCTTGAACCTCATTGGTACGTAGTCATCGTACTGAGCTTGGTACAGGTTCCCAGCAATGGGTCCTCTGAGGTGGTACTTCCGTGCGAACTTCATGATGGAGAATCCTGCGCGGTTGTCGGCCGATCTGCGAAGGAAAAAACGAAACGAAACATAAACTTTTTTATTTTTATTTAATTAATTACACAATAATTTTAATTTGGTAAGGTACATCAGAACACCACTTAAACCACTGGGGTTTGTGAGTGGTGTGATCTACTCATTAATTATAGTATCTAATTTATAACATAATTCAAATATACAATTCATTAATAAACCAATTACCTACGCAAATACATTTTATTCAATGGACATATAATTGAAACAAAAAGTAAACTTTAGAAAAAACCGACTTCCACAAACCCTATTTGATTAGATTGAGTTTAATACAAACTGTTACCCCTTATCCCCCCCCCCCCCCTTTGGGGACTTAATTTTGTCAAATCCCATGCTATGCTCAGTGCTACCCCACGCTACTAAGGAACATCTGTACAAAGTTTCATGACTACGTCCACCGGTTTAGGCTATGCGTTGCCTGCCCATCAGCCACGCATTGTATTTGTACCTAGTATTGAGCAGTTCTGGTGGCCATATGTGGTCTTCATCAGCAGTTCCGCATCACAATATTATGCTTACCATGTGCATTTGCACGAGTTATTATGGAAAACACAAAAATCACTATAGGTCTGCCTATAATATTTGAAGAGTTCCCTCGATTTCTCCAGGATTCCATCATCAGATCCTGACCTGGTGTAAATGGGACCAATGGGAAGGTAAACCCTTTCAAACAAAAAAATAATTTCCCAAATTGGTCCATCCGTTTAGGCGCTATCGGGGCACATACATAAAAAAAAAAAAACAAACATCCGGACGAATTGTAAACCTCCTCCTTTGGGAAGTCGGTTAAAAAAGTATGATTTGAATTTGAGTTTGTTTTTAATATTAATCTGGCTGATGGAATCCCTAAAGTCGGTAAGTATAGGTAAGTTATTTATTAATCGCGTCATCATGTAGGAGCTCGTTCGCTGGCCATAGCTATTGCTTGCGCGCTCTGTAACCAGTTTACCTTGTGGGTACATATAGGTATTTAGGTACATACAGGCACGTACATTGCTTCTGGTCCTACACTAGGATACCCTGTGTCGTGGGAACCAGAAAACAATGACATTACAAACATGTAAACATCCAAGAACTGTTTTTTTGTTTTCTGTATCCCCAGCCGGGGAATCGAACCCGGGACCTCTCGCATGGCAGGCTGAGCCACAACCGCTGCGCCACAGAGGTCGTCGTCGAGGTTTTAAACTGAACACACTATTTCGAGATCAAGAGGTCTTATTAACGAGAAATGAGCCCAATGTCGATGGGTTTGCAAGTAAGAATCCAGGTGTCGCGGAGTCGCGAACTACTGGCAGGCAACACTAGTGCCGCCATCTTGTAATGTCTACGGTTAGCATATCCAATCACGTTCAAACTTCAGTTCCATTTCTAAATGTAACAGTCATGTCATCCATGTTGGCGGGATATTTTCTGGGATTTTGCACGTGCTCTAATAAAAGGGAAAAAGTTTGTTTGTCCAGGAAGGTGATGTTTTTCTACTCATCTAATGGGCCTATTCACTACGCTGTCGGCAGGGCCCTGTCTGACTCACTGTCTCTTTCTAGTCGTTCCATATGAGTGAGACGTCTATACAAATCGTGCCCTGCCGACAGCGTAATGTAATAACGATAAAGCTAAGTATCTAGAGATATTCGGTTAAATATGTCTTGATAACCTGAAAGTATGAATTTAGTGATTTTACTTCCATGCAATAGAAGGTTCATCTCTTGCTGCATTCCTGGAGCAAAGGCACCAGGAATGGAAGGTGGTGCTGACTAAGTAGAGTGGGTAGGTACTAGATTTTGTTTTGTTACCGAGGCCCCGGGCGAGTGGAATCGCCTGGGAACCACGCGGCCGACCGGTCATAAAGCTGTCGACAGCAGTCAATACCTTGACTGGTAGTGGGTAGGTACTGGATGTTTGTTTAGTCAGCGAGGCCCCGGGTGAGTGGAATCGCCTGGGAACCTCGCGGCCAATCCAGCTCCAAGCTGTCGACAGTGGCATATTACTGCCAAGAGGGTAAGTCAGCGCCCATATTGCCCTGTCCTCTAGAGGAGGCCTGTCCCCAATTTAGGGGGACGTTTTAGGCCGGCACTTTATATTATGAAGCTAATTGGGATGGTAGTATCATTAGCTGAGAGAGCAGAAATGAATTTCTTGTAATTACTTATCGCTTTAATTTCCTGATATAAACATGAATTGTTCCCCTGGATACTTAGGACACTGAGGCATTGTGTCATAATTAGTATTTTCAATTTACTGGCGGTGACCAATCAATAGTGGATGAGACGGATAGACGGAGCTGGTAGGTGAAGGCTGGGGGAAGTAACACTAAAAGTTACTCTGGAAGCTACACGGGGAGAATTAAGGTACCCAATTATATGTTTACCTAATTGTCCCAATCGCGACGGTCTGTGTAATGTTATCTCCTTGCCTAAAGACCCCTACGAAGGCCGTCACGACACCAGGGTTCCGTCTACCACCGTCCGGCTCCATCATCAGGTGATGATAATGAGAACACAAGAATCAGAATGTTGAGGAAAAAGGCCTTTTTAGGATTCTGATCCAAAACACAAAAACCACTATAGGTCTGCCTATAATATTTGAAGAGTTCTCTCGATTTCTCCAGGATCCCATCATCAGATCCTGAGCTGGTGTCAATGGGACCAATGGGAAGGTAAACCCTTTCAAACAAGAAAATAATTTTCTAAATCGGTCCATCCGTTTAGGCACTATATATCGGGGCACATACATATAAAAAAAAAAACAAACATCTGGACGAATTGTAAACCTCCTCCTTTGGGAAGTCGGTTAAAAAAGGAACCTATAGGATCACTTTGTTGTCCGTCCGTCCGTCTGTCTGTCCGTGTGTCACGACGACCTTTAAATCGAGAACGCGTGGACGTATCATGCTGAATTTTATATCAATTGCCTAGGTCTGTGGTCGCATATAACTGTAAAAAAATAAACCTTCTAGTCTTAACGCAATCGAACGCTACGACTGATTATGCTGTAAAATTGTTGGATTTTCATAGTTATCGCCTTAGATTATATACAAACACGATATATAGATAGAGTAAATAGTCTAAGGTTATCGAAATTGACCCAAAACCTATAGAAAGAAAGAAAGAAGGAAATGTTTATTACAAGGATTATATGGTACTACCCGTAGGCTTATAATCATGAAATTTGGCACAAAGCAAGGTCTTATAGCATAAGTAAAGGGAAAAATCTGAAAATTGCTGTCTTTCTACAAAAACATTTAATTTGGTTTACATGGATGACACCATACTTTAGTTTTTAATGTGGAAACCTAATTACACGTGTAACGCTCTCCATGTGTGATCGGAACTCTTGGTGCACGAGTCCTACTCGCACTTGACCGTTTATTTTCTTGAAGAGAGGTAGGCAGAGACCTCCACTTCGATCCTGGCACATGTCTTTTGAAAGAGAACAAGCCTCACGTGTTAGATAGCTTCTTCTCATCAAACGACAGCCTCTCCGGCTGCTCATAGACCAGGAACACGTAGCGATGGAGGCCACTGTTCAAAGGAGGGCCAGAGTTCACGAACTCAGTAAGGGTCTCGCCCTTCCTGACGTCATTTCCAGGGATGTTAGTGACGAGCCAGTGCTGGAATTCACGGAACTTCGGGTTGGTTCGGCTTGGCGCGTCCGGGTCTGGAAAGAAACCATAGATATTATTAGCATTAAAAAACCCCCTCATAAAACCAGTCTTCCAGATTCATCACCAGGTCTCATCATCAGGTGAAATTAAAAGGTCTCATAACTACGAGTCTAATGAGCCCAAAGTCGATGGGTTTACTAGTAAGCATCCCAGGGTTCCAACTCCCACCTTCGATCTTCGCACTCCATCATCAGGATCAGCTCGATGGTACCATATTCTCAAAGCGCTTATTTTTTAAACAAAGCTCGACAATCATTGATTTTGACAGGTAGGTAATTGCCGGTCGCTACAGCACGACTGTAATGGTAATTGCAGGACACCTTGTCTGGCTCCTCCAAGAGCGCGGCAACGTCGATTTTGCTCAAAGAAGGTTGTCAAAGTAATGAGCACATTACTCGCTTTGTTTGAGTAATAGTACATTACTGCCGCGGTCTGTAATGGCGGCGTTGCTGGTCGCGCTGCTGGTGGCCGAAAGCGCAGCGTAGCGCAGCTCAAGGCCTATGATGGATGGAAACCTTTGACGGAAAAGCTAGAATAAAGGCCGAGACCGAAGGTCGAGGCTTTTATAGCGCGGACATCAAAGGTTGTAGCTGCTTAATAATAATTTAATAAAAATAACAATTGGTAATGTACAGTTACATACTAAAATTCCATTCCGTTTGTGCTTCATCAAAACAAAACCGTGCTCTTCAGCATGGAGTCAGTATTCCAGAGGGCTTCATTATCTTTGAAAGTTCGCTAAATCAGGCTAGAAAATCGTTTTCCACCAAAGACTTTCTTTTCTATCCATTTTCCACTGCGCGAACTTTTCGTATGCAAGTTTTTATTTTTCCTTACGCTATCACTAATTTTCGTATATTTTCGTATATATTTATTGCACATAAAAGACAAAACACAGAAAATACAGAGAAGTAATTTACAAAGACAAGCTTATCTCTAAAAAGAGATCTCTTCCAGCAAACCCAGGATGGACAGAGAAAAATAAAATACAGAACAGGTAGGCCTATGTGCTCAAGTAAGTGAAACATAAAATATAAGAAAAAAAAGTCATAATATTACTAATCTACTGAATATACCTACTACATAAAGAAGTACATGAATATTACATAAAATAAAGTAAATAAACCTAACATTAATAAACTAATACATATAAAAATACCTTCTATATTTATGATAGAGAGAGCTCCTTCAACCGATTATTCCGTTTCCATATTAATGTCCGGCGGTGTTAAACACATTGAATTAGAGGATTAATATTAGGAAATATGCGCTATCGAAACCTATATCTCGACTATGGAGATGATCTCGATTGCGCAAGAATTGGGGGCCAGCCGTCCAGCGGGCGTAATTCATCAAATCTGAGGTAGGTGTCTCACCAGTCATGCAGAGCGTATATTAGCGTGTAGGGCTGGCCTGAGGTAGGTGTCTCACCAGTGATGCAGAGCGTGTAGTAGCGTGTGGGGCTGGCCTGAGGTAGGTGTCTCACCAGTCATGCAGAGCGTGTAGTAGCGTGTGGGGCTGGCCTGAGATAGGTGTCTCACCAGTCATGCAGAGCGTGTAGTAGCGTGTGGGGCTGGCCTGAGTTAGGTGTCTCACCAGTCATGCAGAGCGTGTAGTAGCGTGTGGGGCTGGCCTGAGATAGGTGTCTCACCAGTCATGCAGAGCGTGTAGTAGCGTGTGGGGCTGGCCTGAGGTAGGTGTCTCACCAGTCATGCAGAGCATGTAGTAGCGTGTGGGGCTGGCCTGAGGTAGGTGTCTCACCAGTCATGCAGAGCGTGTAGTAGCGTGTGGTGCTGGCCTGAGATAGGTGTCTCACCAGTCATGCAGAGCGTGTAGTAGCGTGTGGGGCTGGCCTGAGGTAGGTGTCTCACCAGTCATGCAGAGCGTGTAGTAGCGTGTGGGGCTGGCCTGAGGTAGGTGTCTCACCAGTCATGCAGAGCGTGTAGTAGCGTGTAGGGCTGGCCTGAGATAGGTGTCTCACCAGTCATGCAGAGCGTGTAGTAGCGTGTGGGGCTGGCCTGAGGTAGGTGTCTCACCAGTCATGCAGAGCGTGTAGTAGCGTGTGTGGCTGGCCTGAGGTAGGTGTCTCACCAGTCATGCAGAGCGTGTAGTAGAATGAAGGGCTGGCCTCCCACTGCACCGCGGGCACGTCCTTCACCTGCGTCGGGGTCAGCTCGTTGCCGTAGTTCGCTGTCACGCCACTCGGGAACTTCACCTGGAACATTGGTGAGAAGATTATGTATGTCTAAAGACGGGCTAACAGAGACAAGTAAGAATTAACCTAAAGCGCCTTGTGAAATATCATTAGCTAAAAGTAGGTGGATATAGGTATGTATTGTTTTGCTAGATGAGTTTTACAAGGCGCTACGTTTATCCGTTGATTTATTATGGAATGTTCGGGCCTGCATGTTGACAAAATAAAATGTGGCAGTGGTCTGGTCTGTCTGGCCGGGCTATAATGGAACTATGTTAAAAACATCTTGAGCAAACTGGCTAGGTATTTAGACGTGTGTATAGAACATAGGTATGATGTTTTATTAATTTCACGGTATTCACTTACCATAATCTTTGCTTTTGGTGCTTTTTGGATGACATCGGGCACCACGCGATGATGAAAAAACTCTATTTCTACACCCGTCAAGGCTTGTGCACAGAAACTTAAACTCAGCACAAGGAAAACAGTTGATTTTAGTATCTGGATCATAATGGAAAGTTAATGTCGTCGGCCGTCTGCCAATGGCCAATACGCTACATCGACAGAAGACGAAACTGGTTTTATAAACGTCAGCTGTGTTTAATTAAGTAGTAGTCTTTTGTTTTGATTCTATGTCGCAAGAGTTAGGAAGTGGTAAGCCGATCATCGGACACGGTATTCGGATATACCTACCTTATTTAGAAGTTACTTTGGGAAACCTCTGATGATTTTATGGGAAAGTTATTCTAACAAAAATGTTAACACGTACAGTTAAATACACCGGTGGTGTACAAAGCTTATCCGTAATAAATATAGTTTAAAAAAACTAAAAAACACGCTTTTAAAGCACTTCGAACTAAAAAGTTAAAAATAATTTTTATTATAACCTTAAAACATTAATGAATAAAAAATACTATCTATTATTATTGTGAAACACAAAGCGTCGGGCGCTTTGTTCCATATCTTTCGTACATCGAGCGCCCGACGCTTTTTGTTTCACAATAATAATAGTATTTTTTATTCATTATTGTTTTAAGGTTATATTAAAAATTATTTTAACTTTTTAGTTCGAAGTGCTTTAAAAGCGTGTTTTTCAGTTTTTTTTAAACTAAATTTATTTTTAATTTTTTAGTTTGAGTGCGCGAGCCTAATTAATCAATTAATTAATTAATCCTGGCGATCCTAATCAGGATAATGAAATAAACTTATGAAATTATTACATTATCGCTGATTCTTGATATTTTAATTTTTATTTTTATTTATTACACACATACATGCTTGCGACATGCGACATGCGACACATAAGTGTACAAAGATTCGAAATCGATTCAAAATCGAGTCCAAAGGAGTCGGTTAACATACAAACAAACAAACACACAAACAAACAAACAAACAAACAAACAAACAAACAAACAAACAAACAAACAAACAAACAAACAAACAAACAAACAAACAAACAAACAAACAAACATAAGGTGAAGCTAATAAAAGCGTGATAATTATAAAAAAAGAGATTTCGTTTAAACTATATTGGAACAAGGAAAACTAGGTTTCACAGGTATTTTTTAAAGAAAGCGAGGTACACAGTGTATTTATTGCCGCCGTGGTAACACAACGTATCAATTTAATGAATTGAATGTATCACTTCTACAGTCTTCACAAAATAAAAGCCCCGTGTTGACAGTTCACGCCCATGAAGTTTTAACCCCTAACGCGTAGGCTTAGAATAATTATTATTATTCTAAGCGCGTAGGTAATAGAAGCGATTTTCCTAGGTGCAACTTGTACGCTTTGCTTGTACGCAACAGTTGGCTTATTCTAAGCGCGTAGGTAATAGAAGCGGTTTTCCTAGGTGCAACTTGTACGCTTTGCTTATACGCAACAGTTGGCTTATTCTAAGCGCGTAGGTAATAGAGGCGGTTTTCCTAGGTGCAACTTGTACGCTTTGCTTGTACGCAACAGTTGGCTTATTCTAAGCGCGTAGGTAATAGAGGCGGTTTTCCTAGGTGCAACTTGTACGCTTTGCTTGTACGCAACAGTTGGCTTATTCTAAGCGCGTAGGTAATAGAAGCGGTTTTCCTAGGTGCAACTTGTACGCTTTGCTTGTACGCAACAGTTGGCTTATTCTAAGCGCGTAGGTAATAGAAGCGGTTTTCCTAGGTGCAACTTGTACGCTTTGCTTGTACGCAACAGTTGGCTTATTCTAAGCGCGTAGGTAATAGAAGCGGTTTTCCTTGGTGCAACTTATACGCTTTGCTTGTACGCAACAGTTGGCTTATTCTAAGCGCGTAGGTAATAGAAGCGGTTTTCCTAGGTGCAACTTGTACGCTTTGCTTGTACGCAACAGTTGGCTTTTATTACCTACGCATTAGGGGTTAAAACTTCATGGGCGTGAACTGTCAAAACGGGCCTTTTATTGTGAACACTTTAAGTAGGTACTTTACTTATCAAAATGCATTTATTAATATTATTATTTGACTTTGTTCTTGACATTTCACTAAAACAGTTACTGTTCAGGGATTTGACTAAATCTCTAGATTTGTTTAGGAATATGTTAAAGCCAAGAGCTTTATTTTTACAGTGATTTTTGTGTTTTTATTAATAACTCGTGCATTTACTCACGGTAAGCATAATATTGTGATGCGGAAGTGCTGATGAAGACCACATATGGCCACCAGATCTGCTCAATACTAGGTACAAATACAATGCGTGGCTGACGGGCAGGCAACGCATAGCCTAAACCGGTGGACCTAGAGCCATGAAACTTTGTACAGAGGTTCCTTAGCAGCGTGGGGTAGCACTGAGATGGGATTTGACAAAATTAAGTCCCCAAGGGGGGGGGATAAGGGGTTACAGTTTTGTATTAAACTCAATCTAGTCAAATGGGGTTTGTGGAATTCGGTTTTTTTTTTAATTTTACTTTTTGTTTCAATTATATCAATCAGGAGTTCGATCAAGTGCTCAAACACACATTACACATACATACAGGCACATACATTGCTTCTGGCCCCACACTAGGATACCCTGTGTCGTGGGAACCAGAAACAGCGACATCACAAACATGTAGGTAAACATCCAAGACATGGTTTTTTTTGTGCCATCCGGGATTGGAACCCGGGACCTCTCGCATGGTAGGCAGACGTGCAACCGCTGCGCCACAGAGGCCGTCAAAGTGAGGCCCTATCAATTCGTCGCGTTTCGTTGCGTGTGTCTCGTTGCGCTATTATCAATATTATCATAAAGCAAGTATTCTATTATCATACAATAAAGGTAGGTAAGTATCATCATAATAAAATAAAACCTACCTCTGCTGCTGAACTGACATGACTCATATCTTTGCAATTCAAAGCCTGGGGCCCAATTCTAGGCCATGCGAATTGAAAGTGTAGACGTAAATAATGACTTTTTTTTAATACTTTATCGCACAAAATAACACATTTTACAATTAAAAGTGGACAACACATGACAAAGGCGAGCTTATCTCTATTAAGAGATTTCTTCCAGCAAACCTAGGATGGACAGGAAATAATTTAACAACAGGTAGACCCAAGTCTATTATCTCTTCTGTGCCCAAGTGCACAACATTTCATACAATTGTTCGCTTGTTTCATACAATTTTTGTATGAAACACGTCGAAATATAGTAGACAATTGGAGTTGCTTTGCATAATACGCGTGTGCTTCAAAAAGTTTTCATAGAGGCCCAAATCTGCCATTATATTTTTTTTATCTAAGTAACTATGAAAATACATTGCAAAATGTTGCTCTTGAGTAACATCTAATGATTCAGCTATTTGACAAGTAAGCGATTCCTATTTTGAGACCCATTTTACGATTCTCCATAGAAAATTGTCAAAAAGATGAATTGCTGATAAATAATAAGTCATATTCAATTCCTAATATGAATTGCCAACTATGTAACCACTTTATGATTTAAAATAAAAATTAAAACGTTTTTAAAATTTTAACCGATTATTTTAACCCACTTCACAAAAGGAGGAGGTTTACAAATCGTCGGTTTTTTATGTATGTGTCCCGATTGCGCCTAAACAGATTAATGAACCGATTTGGAAAAATATTTTTAGTTTGAAAGGGTTTACCTTCCTATTTGTGTCATTGACACCAGGTCAGGATCTGATGATGGGATCCTGGAGAAATCGAGGGAACTCTTCAAATATTATAGGCAGACGTATAGTGTTTTTTGTGTGTTTTCATGATAACTCGTGCATTTATTCATGGTAAGCTTAATATTGTGATGCGGAACTGATAATGAGAAGACCGCACCTGGCCACCAGTACTGCTCATTACTAAGTACAAATACAATCTACTATGCGTGGCTGACGGGCAACGAATAGCCTAAACCGGTGGACCTAGAGCCATGAAACTTTGTACAGGGGTTCCTTGTAGCGTGGGGTAGCACTGAGATGTGATTTGACGAAATGAATTCCCCAAGGGGGGGGGGGATAGGGGGTTACAGTTTGTATTAAACTCAAAGAGCACTTGATATTGTTTTCTAATCAAATAGGGTTTGTGGAAGTTGGTTTATTTTAAGTTTTACTTTTTGTTTCAATTATTCGATCACCAGCACCTAGGAATATTTTCAACGAAAGTCTGTCGGTGATAGAGCCGTTAAACAAAAGACAGCATACCGAGACAGCAGCGAGCGATTAATTTTGTTCCATCCCGGACGTTGAAGATGACGGTAAAGATTGTTGTAATATTCGCACTGAATGTGTTGGTGTCAAGTACCGCAGACTACACAGATGATGCATTTCGAAATGCAAAAATGGTTCCCGATGTCATACCCAAGGCGCCCACTTCCGAAGCTTCCGTGAGTGTCCTTCAGTACTTTTTAACCTACTTCAAAAAAGGAGGGGATTATCAATTCGGTTGTATGTTTTTTTATGTTTTTGGCTCAACCTTAGTTCCTGACCTACTTGCTAAGTCGGCCAAACTTTTTTAGCGTATAGCTAGGGTCATTTAATCATCTTCCTGAAAGTTTCAGGTTGCGGAATTCAATAGTTTTTAAGATATGATTTTTTGAAAATCTGAAAATATATTGTATAATTGAAATAAAAAGTAAACTTTAGAAAAAAACCGACTTCCACAAACCCTATTTGATTAGATTGAGTTTAATACAAACTGTAACACAAATTCAAAAAAACAAGAGCATCGAAGAAGAATAGTGATAATTGGTGATGAACAATGCAAGGGAATCAGAAATGCGCTGCAAACGCTCGTAGGATCCAAATTCATAGTAACCAGTTTTTGGAAAGCAGGAGCAAAGCTCAGTGACATAACCACCGTAGAGAGAGATGATATTTCAAAACTAAATGATGAAGACTACGTGATACTAATGGGTGGTATAAATGAAGTGAACCCGTTCGAATTCACTTCAAGTATAATAGTGTGGCTGCACACATACAAAAAAGCAAATATAATCGTATGTGAGATCCCCTACAGTAAACACCTGCGGGAACAAAAATTGAACTACAGCCTCAGACTGATCTGCAACCAATACAAGAATGTCTCATTTCTTGATATGGACTATGGGCGATTCCCGTCAAGAAATTACACTTTTGCAAGAAACCTTAGCAGGTCCCTGTTAAGGATACTCTTGAAAAATGATTATGCCACCGAAAGAAACAAATACGAAAACATGCTAAACCATCAACACACCTTAAATATGATACGGGCGCATAATCAAATTAGATACAAAGAACAGGTAGACAGGTGTACACAGACTGATCCAGATTGCAGTGAATCTAATAACACAACTTGTGAACATGTAAATAGCAATAATTTAAGTAACGACATTGCCAATAATATAGTAATAAATGACTCCAATGATAATGACAACAATAATAATGAAAACAATGATAATGATACCAATGAATACTGTGATAATGACAACACGAGTAACAAAAATAGTGAAAATGATCAGAACAATAGAGATTTTTTTCGTGTTTAAACAAATTAACATATTACATCAAAATATTAGTGGACTTATAAGTAAAGGTGAACTTTTAGCTTTAAATTTAGATGAGTTAGCATGTGAAAACAACCCAATAGACATTATCTGTGTAACGGAACATAATATGATGCAAGGTGACGAAAATCAGCTAAATATTCCGAACTTTTATTTATCGTCATGTTATGCACGCATGAACAGAAAGGGCGGATCATGTATATTAGTTAGAAACAAACACAAATCCAAAGATTTAGAAAATATAAGACGTTATAGCATATCCAACACAATGGAATGTTCAGCGATTGAACTTATTGAGCACAAGATAATAATTATATGTATATATAGAATACCGAAATATAAAATAGAAGATTATAATCTGTTCATTAACAATCTAAACGACATTTTACAGGAATACGCATGTAAAAATAAACATTGTATAGTAGTAGGCGATTTTAATATAGACATTTTAAATAATAGTGTAATAACTAGGCGATTCAAAGAGCTAATTATGAGCTTCAATTTAAAAATATCAGTTATGGAACCAACAAGACTGAGTAGTGGCACTTGTCTGGATAACATAATACATAACATACATGGAGCAAAGAGTCAAGTTCACGAATTTGCGCTTTCCGACCACACGGCACAAATACTTAGATGTCCAGTACAAAAAACATGCAATCATAGTCACTGGTACATTATGAAACGAGACTATTGTCAAGAAAATATGATCAAATTTAAAGATTATCTTAGCAATTTAAGTTTCGCTGACGTGTACGGCACATCAGATCCAAATGAAGCATTTACTGAATTTTATAACATATTTAAATTATTGTATGATTTATGCTTCCCCAAGATAAGGGTAAAAATCTATGTCAAACGAAGGCCGAAATGGATGTCAAAAGGTATTAGGAAATGCAGCAAACGAAAAAGGGAGCTGTTATGGATATACAGGCGAAAGCCAAACACAGAAAATAGAAACATTTTTAAGACCTACTCACAAAAATTACATAAAATAATAAAATTGACACAAAAATCTCAAAATAATTTTTACATCCAGTCGTCACAAAACAAATCAAAGGCCACGTGGAACATCATTAATAGTACAAAGTTAAATCAACCACGGGAACAAATTGAACAAATTAAACAAAACAAGGCAATAATAAAAAATCCTACAGACATAGCTAAGGCATTCAACAACCATTTTACAATACCAGAATCTTCATGTGACAATAATAGTAATAATTTATTTAAAATATCGATTGTAACGAGTCTCAGGAAAACACCTTTTAGTTTCAACACTTTTATTGAATCACTATTTACACTGGCATAGATTCCTCTTAACAAGTTTATTCCACAAAATTCACAACAAGACTGCGCTCTGCTGGCGCGGACAGCCATTTTTATAGACTTCCATTGGCGCTTCTTTATAGTTTCCGGAAGTGATATTATTCTAACATTCATAAAAACTTCAGTAGCATAATAATTACGTATATTTTAATTCTAAAATATTCTAAAAATTAAGTAAACAATAAAGAAAGCTGTCAATAAAGAAAAGCATAACTTCTCAATTATTATGCTACTGCTAAACATGTGTTCCGAAATATTTCAAAAATTAAGTCAAATAGTATCTTAGCGGTTGAAAATTAATATCTTAGCTATTTAATAATTATGCTACTGTTACAGTCGGCCATCCGCCTCAGAACGAGTCCCTTCGTTCAATTAAATTTGTATAACAATCAAAATAGCAATAAATAAAATATGACACTTCTAATAACTAACAAAAACAAAATAACTCAATTCATAACTAAAAGATTAATAAAATTATGTTTACGCACAAAGACAAGCAAAATTTAACATATGTATTATTTATTCTCGTGATACCTGAACATCATAGTTTATATACCAAAGAGTGCTATACCTGGGCGGCGAAAACTCACGCCAATCCTGCCCACACTCATATAATATAATAGTCTAGTAGTTAAAGGCGGCGAAACCTACGCCTATCCTGCCTTATCCATCATATTTTTATCCACATATTATGCATTGTAGATTCAGCATCAATCCAAGATTAATATTACTGTCATTTTTACTAATTTGTCGGGGTAGGTGATCATGAAAGGCTACGTTTTACAACTCATTTTCACTGGATTCTGATGAAGAACATGCTGCGTTGAAGCTTAGCCAAGGGAATATTTTATCAATCGCGATAATGTTTTCATAACGGCGACCTTTTCTAGTGATAGGAGTATCTTCAACGACGAAACGGTCATTTGGCAGTACTTTTTTTATTCTATATGGACCCTGAAATTTTGACTCTAGTTTCTTTGACTTCCCAGACCCTGAAGCTACTGCTTTAACTATTCTAACTAAATCTCCTTCCTTAAATTTAATTGATTGTTTTCTATTTCTATCAAATCTGGTCTTATTCTTTTGTTGATTTTTCTCGATAAGTTCACTTGCTTTACTCCTAACTTCATTTAATGGCATGTCCAACATGCCATTACCTATGTCTGAAATTACGTCATTCAAAATTCCCTGTGATGGATTAATGATTTGTCTTCCAAATAATAACTCAGATGGACTTTTTTTTGTCACGTCATGCACTGTTGAGTTTATACCCATTTGTACGTCTGGAACGTACTCATCCCATGTTTCTGGTTTTTTGTCGTGAGACATCGCACCTAATGCTGACAATATACTTCTGTTAGACCTTTCTACTTGACCATTCGCTCGAGGTGTGGCTACCGAATTAAGTATGTGTTTAATTCCAATCGACGATACGAATGACTTAAATTTCTTACTTGTGAAGCTGGTACCTCTATCTGTAATCAATCTGACAGGTACCCCGAAATTACTGAAGAAATTTCGAAATACTTTAATACTTTCTTTGGACTTTGTGCTTCGAACCGGATTAAGACTGATATATTTTGTAAATGCATCTATTATTACGAGTAAGTATGTGTTTCGCTGCTTACTGCGAATAAATGGGCCTAGGTGGTCTGCATGCACAGTATGAAGGGGAATATCAAGTTTGGGAATTGGATGAAGTTCTCCAGCTTTTGCTCCAGATGGTGCTTTGTGATGTGCGCACTCCAGACAGGCCGATACATACTTTTTTACGAACCTGCGCATTTTCGGAAACCAGTAAAAGGCCCGTATTCGTTCTAGAGTTTTTTGAAACCCGAAATGACCTACATCGTCATGGTTAGTTTTAAGGATTTGCCACCGGACACCTCTGGGCACAACCCAACGGATAGATTTGTCATCGATAATTCGATAAACACGGCCGTTCTTAACTTTGAAACTATTACGTATCGATGTGGTCTTTGCGGTTTCAGGATCCTCCAAGATTTCCTTTATCCGCTTAACCTCCGAGTCCGATGACTGCACGGTGGTAATCCAATCATCCGTACTCAGAGATAAAATATCTAGGATGTGTGATTGGTTGTCATCCTGCTCCTCAATAGGCCCCCGGCTTAACGCATCTACATGTGCCATTCTATCACCAGCTCGATATTCTATATCACAGTCATACTCAAGGAACTGTATCCACCATCTTGATATACGAGAAATAAGGTCACGTTTGGTAAACGTGGATCGCAAAGCATTACAGTCTGTAACAATTTTAAATTTTATTCCTAACAGGTACACTCGAAATTTATTTAGAGCGCTCACAACCGCGAGTGTTTCGAGCTCAAATGAATGTAATTTTTGCTCGTCTGCAGTCGTCTGACGACTGTAATAGGCAACTGGCCTCCATGGATCACTTCCTTGCCTTTGCACAAGTATCCCTGCTAATCCTACTTTGCTAGCGTCGGTGTGCAACTGTGTTTCGGCTTTCGGGTCAAATAGTGCTAAAACTGGGCGGGCAGTCAACAGTTGTTTAAGTGTGTTGAATGCTCGCTCTTCTACTTCTGTCCATTTCCAGGGAGTGTCTTTCTTGAGAAGGTGTGTCATGGGTCTTGCGATTGTAGCAAAGTCTTTTACAAACCGTCGAAAAAAACTTGCTAGTCCTATAAATCTCCTTACTTCGTGCTGATTTTTAGGAGCCGTAAATTTGGAGACTGCTTCCGTTTTTAGATGACCGGGTCTAATGCCTTCTTTACTTATTTCAAAGCCTAGAAAATCCAGCCGCTCTTTAAAGAAATGACATTTTCCAAGCTTAAGCGTTAATCCGCTCTCATGCAATGCATCTAGTACCTCTTTTAGACGACTAATTCCTTCGTTATACGAGCTGGCAGGTATCAAAATGTCGTCCATATATACGACGACGTATTTGATGTCAGCTTTATTCAGGACTTTATGTATTACCCGTTGAAAAACCGCTGGAGCATTTGCGAGGCCGAACGGAACTCGATTATATTCGTACTGTCCGTCCGGCGTAACAAAAGCGGTTTTATTTTTGGATTCCTCAGCGATAGGTATTTGGTGGTAGCCTGAAGCTAAATCAAGCGTTGTGAAGAGGGTCTGTCCCGTCAGTTGGTCCAACAAGTCGTCAATTCTTGGTAGAGGGTAATGATCCCTAATTGTTTTGTTGTTGAGGGCGCGAAAATCAACACAGAGACGCTTCTCTCCAGTCTTCTTTTGCACTAGCACGATTGGGCTAGCATATGGTGAATTAGACTCGCGTATGATATCGTAATTCAACATTTCGTCAACCATTGTTCTTACGCGTTGGCGTTCGGAAAGTGGGAGTCTATAAGGCCTATAAACTACTGGCTCTGTGTCTTTAAGCTGTATTGTCATTTCCGCTTCAGTTGTAAATCCTAAATCGTGCATCCCACTAGAGAAACATGCTTTGTATTTATCTAGTAAGGCTTGTAGTCCTTGCTTTTCAGAACACGACAGTTGTTCGCCGTGATTCAAAGCAGGTTTTTCTACAGGAGTAACCACAGTGGTTAGCGTATTCACCATTAGTCCTTTTCCTACGTATCTTGCTCTAGTAATAAGTGTGTCTTTACTAAACTCAATAGAATTTGGTCCTAAACTATGTATAAGGAGGGAACATTCACCATTGTTTATTTGAAATTCACCTGGAAATAAATAGTACTCATTTCCAGGTACCCCCCGAACTGTTCCCTCAATGTAAATATTTCCATTACGTGAACCGTTTGATTTAACCTGTATTGACTTTGTTTGACCCACCGCAAGGGTTTCGTCTCGTTTCAACAACAATGGGATCTTCAGTTCACAACAATCCTGATCGATATTTCGAAACAAAAGCTCAGTTGCAGTTTTGAGAATGCACAAATCTGGCCTTTCTGTAAAACTATGCCCTAACAATACCGGGCTATTTATCAAGTGATCATCTACAATTAAAACTTCTACTCTGTTTTCAGTTATTCCTTGAACTTCGATAGTAGTCTCAACGCGACCCAACGGTAAATATGGTACATTGCCAAGACCGCGGAGAAGTGGTCCTTGCACAGAGCTCCAAGTAAAATTCAAACGTTGTGCATCAGACTTGCGAATGAGTGTCGCTTCGCTACCTAAATCTACCACCGCATTTATTGGTTCATCATTCATCTTTATTATCATCCGGTATTTGTCGCTACTAGAATAAGACTCTTTATCGGAATGTGGTTTAACGACAATCTGATTTTCTTGCTCTACAAACACTTTCAGAACATTTTTGTTCTTAGGGTCAGATACTTTGGGATCCAACTTAGACTTTTTGAAGCACTCACTTTCTGTATGTCCCATAGTATTACAGAAAGTGCATTTATTGATAGGTTTGGGACATTTAAAGAAAGGGTGTCCCTTCTGTTTGCAGTTATAGCAAGTAATTTCATCAGATTGTGGACGAGGCCTGTAGGTACTTCCATTATCGGTTCTACGAGATACACTGGGTATCCGTTTATCTCGCATTGTAGAACTATCCCTAGCTTGACCCTTCACAGTTTTGAAAAATTCAAGCACCTCTTCTGGTTTTGTAAACTTTGCCGCTTGTGCTCCTACTCTAACACCCCTGTCATCTACCCCATGAACTAGACAATCAACTGCGTTCTTTTTGAATATTTTACATCTGTTCAATAAATTTACTTTGGAGTAGTAGTATGTTTCAAGAGATTCGCCAAAACGTGCTCTTTTGCTCAACATTTCAGTCAAAAGTTCCGCGTAGTTTTCTGTTGGTGGAAAAGATTCCTTTAGTAGTTGTTTCCATTCGGGCCAAGACCGGCGAAGCGAAGGAAGACCCTGATACCAAGTTTTTGCATGACCGATAAGTTTAGGCAGTGCGTAGTGTATTATCTGCCTATCACTCCAGCTATAAATTTCGCTACATTCCTCTACCTTAGTCAGCCACACATTAATAGTTTGCTCTTTAGACATTGGGTCAAATTCTGGCAGTACGTTATTTAACACAGGAAATCTTTCACGATCACCTGACCTATCCTTTAAAGCCTTTAGAAACTCTTCGACAAGAATTGATGTTGACTCATACCTGGACCTTTCCGGGGAGACATGCCGACTGCGACTTCTAGCTGGGGAGACATGCCGACTGCGACCTTTAGCTGGGGAGACATGCCGACTGCGACCTTTAGCTGGGGAGACATGCCGACTGCGACATCTAGCTGGGGAGACATGCCGACTGCGACATCTAGCTGGGGAGACATGCCTCTCGTCGACGGATCTACGCGTGTCCCGCTGTCGTCGATCACGTTTTAACCGATCTTCCAATAACTTCACCCGATTTCTTTCTATTTCCAAATCTTCTTCCTTGTCCTTTAATCTCCGCAATATGCTTCTGCTGCGGGAGCGGGAATGGGAATGGCGAAGAAGCGTATCGCCATCGATACGGCTAGGTCTTGTCCTATTTCGTTCTGGTGTCCTCAGCTCTCTTGAACGTCTACGTGGTTCGAGTATGATACTCCGAGATCGGCTGGGACAAGTAGTGTCTTCATTTGGGCTTTCCATTTTATCTGAAACTTTCGACAGGCACTTGTATTTTGCACGAGATACGCTATTTAATGTAAAATAAACATTATACATTCATTGCGTTTCATTTATAAAATTTATAGTTGATAGAACCAGTATCTATGATAAATGAAATATGTTTACTACTGATGTGATTCTACAGACTATCCATGAACATTCACACACAGTGTGTATGTAGGCACCATCATAATACGTCTGGTAATTTTTGTTTTAAGCTGTTAATCTATTAGTTAAATCTATTAGTACTGCAAAATGTATTAGTGTTATGTACGAAGGTACATCCAGAGAGTAGCCCTGGCAAAGTACTTGGCGTTGTGAGTATAAATACTTCCAGAGAGTAACCCTGGCAAAGTACATAGTGTTGTGACTGTATAATACTTCCAGAGAGTAGCCCTGGCAAAGTACATGGTGTTGTGACTGTAATAATACTTCCAGAGAGTAGCCCTGGCAAAGTACATGGCGTTGTGAGTATAAATACTTCCAGAGAGTAGCCCTGGCAAAGTACATGGTGTTGTGACTGTATAATACTTCCAGAGAGTAGCCCTGGCAAAGTACATGGTGTTGCGACTGTAATAATACTTCCAGAGAGTAGCCCTGGCAAAGTACATGGCGTTTGTATGTGTTGGTAATGAATTTATGTCATCACAAGTAATTTATAGCGTGTTTTAAAAGCAACAAGAGAAAAAAAATACGGTACCTTTTCATTAATCGTGGGCGTGAAAAATCCCACTTCTGAGATGTAACGAGTCTCAGGAAAACACCTTTTAGTTTCAACACTTTTATTGAATCACTATTTACACTGGCATAGATTCCTCTTAACAAGTTTATTCCACAAAATTCACAACAAGACTGCGCTCTGCTGGCGCGGACAGCCATTTTTATAGACTTCCATTGGCGCTTCTTTATAGTTTCCGGAAGTGATATTATTCTAACATTCATAAAAACTTCAGTAGCATAATAATTACGTATATTTTAATTCTAAAATATTCTAAAAATTAAGTAAACAATAAAGAAAGCTGTCAATAAAGAAAAGCATAACTTCTCAATTATTATGCTACTGCTAAACATGTGTTCCGAAATATTTCAAAAATTAAGTCAAATAGTATCTTAGCGGTTGAAAATTAATATCTTAGCTATTTAATAATTATGCTACTGTTACACGATGACCTATAATAAATCTAATTCTATGTATATTAATCCGACTAACCCTATTGAGATCACACGCATAATTATGACTTTAAAAAACACTAACAGCACGGGATACGATGAGATCTGTACAAAAGTAATTAAATATGTTGTACATAATATAAGCCCAATAATAAGCTACATAATTAATTTATGTATAGAGCATGGTACGTATCCTAATGCCTTAAAAATATCAATAATTAAGCCTTTATTTAAAAAAGATGATAAGCTCAATATGAATTTCTACAGACCGATCGCTCTCATACCTGTAATTTCAAAAATATTTGAAAGAGTAATATATAATGCCCTGTATAATTATTTAGAAAAAAATGATATCTTGGCTCCCGAACAAAAGGGATTCAGAAAACATAAAACCATTAACATGGCCATCTATGATTTCCTACAAAGGGTTATAATAAATCTGGATAGTAAGATACCAGTGTCAGCAGTATATATGGACATGACTAAAGCTTTCGATTATGTAGATCATACAATATTACTGCAAAAGCTACACACATATGGAGTCCGAGGCAACATTTTAGATTTGTTGACATCATACTTGTCTGATCGAAGACAAATCACACAAATTCACAGATTGTGTCCCGAACAAAACATAGAACTAGACTACTCATCTGAGCCATCTCAAGTTACAATCGGGGTTCCACAAGGAAGTGTTCTGGGCCCTCTATTATTTATAATTTATATAAATGACATTGTTAAATCAACATCGCATCCTATGATACTATTTGCTGACGACAGTACGATAGTATATAAACAAAATATGAATCACAATAATCTGACATTTGAAAATGAAATTAATAACTCAATACATGACATAATTACATGGCTCAAATATAATAATTTAAAGATAAATCTAAATAAAACTTACATAATGAATTTTAAACAATTAAAGGAACGGACACCACTGAATATCAAACATAATGACAGCATCATTAACGAAGTGCAGGTCACAAAATTTTTGGGACTGCAAATTGACAACAAATTAAGTTGGAAAGACCAAATAGATTGCGTCACCAAAAAACTAAATACATTTTCTTACGCACTATTTATGTTGCGCAAAGTTGTGGACGTTAGCTCAGTATTAACGGCGTATCATGGATTTGTAGTGTCTACACTACGATATGGCATAATATTCTGGGGTAACGGAGTTAACAATGACAGTGCTTTTAAAGCCCAAAAGAAATGTATTAGGTCTATTTTCTCATTAAAACGAACAGACAGCTGCAAACCATTCTTCAAGCGCCATAAACTATTCACATTGCCCTCATTATATATTTATGAAATAATAATGTTTGTTAAAACAAACCCTCAGCTGTTTCAAAATCTCACCAGCCGCCGTAATAACAAAAAAATACATGCGCCTACCCACCAAACTGCACTGTTCAATAAAAGTGTTTTTGGTATGGCATCAAAAATATATAATAGGGTCCCGGTGCAGATCATGAATATAGAAAATCCGAATCTTTTCCAACAGAAATTAAAGGATTACCTAGCTGTTGAGGCTTATTACTCAATAGATGAATATTTGAAATGATGCTGTGTAGACATAATAATAATCAAATCTTAATCTTGACGTTACAATTACCTTTAACCAATCAGCTATGTGTGTAATGTATTTTGACATTTTGACATTCAATTTTAATTTTTTTATTCTTTTATTTTATGACTTTATATGTATGCATTTTTTATTGTATTTCTGTTTGTATGCCTAATGGCTGGACGTAAGCACATATGTAAAATTAAGAACTAATCTAAAACTACGATCCACAATAAATGTTCTGATTTCTGATTTCTGATTTCTGTAACCCCTTACCCCCC
The DNA here is from genome assembly GCA_963457715.1 of Argyresthia albistria. NCBI lineage: Eukaryota > Metazoa > Arthropoda > Insecta > Lepidoptera > Argyresthiidae > Argyresthia > Argyresthia albistria. The sequence continues at coordinate 2,866,218 of OY735274.1, read as the reverse complement.
CCCCCCCTTGGGGAATTAATTTTGTCAAATCCCATCACAGTGCTACCTCACGCTACTAAGGAACCTCTGTACAAAGTTTCATGGCTCTAGGTCCACCGGCTTAGGCTATGCGTTGCCTGCCCGTCAGCCACGCATTGTATTTGTACCTAGTATTGAGCAGATCTGGTGGCCATATGTGGTCTTCATGAGCAGTTCCGCATCACAATATTATGCTTACCATGTGCATTTGCACGAGTTATTATGAAAAACACAAAAATCACTATAGGTCTGCCTATAATATTTGAAGAGTTCCCTCGATTTCTCCAGGATCCCATCATCAGATCCTGACCTGGTGTCAATGGGACCAATGGGAAGGTAAACCCTTTCAAACAAAAAAATAATTTTCTAAATCGGTCCATCCGTCTAGGCGCTATCGGGGAACATACATAAAAAAAAAAAAAAAAACAAATATCCGGACGAATTGTAAACCTCCTCCTTTGGGAAGTCGGTTAAAAATTATGTAACAAAACGCAAATAACATGGCAAAATCTGTGGTCTGTGGTCAAAATACATTACCTACGTTTCGTTGCACGCATATTTGAAAAGATGAGAATTTATTTCATCTATTTTAAACTTACAATAAGTATCACTTTTGTTAAATTAAAAGGTGTAATTTTTGTGAAAAGGTACTCATTGGGGCGTTGTCTGTCCGAGTTTTTGTTGGTTGGGCGGCCATTTTGAATCCGATCATTTATAGTTTACTTCCTGTTTGAAAACTAAAGATAGGTTTGTTAGGTACACACTTATAAGCAGAACCGGGAGCAGGAGCGAAGCGGAGCGGAGCGAGGCGACCCCTTACTCCTGGCAACCCCTCTCCGACCCCTCTTCCCCTCTAACCCCTCTTCCCCTCCAACTCCCCCCAAATATGCAAAAAAAACTCAAAACTTAACCTCAAAACTTTAAAAAATCATATCTCAGCAACTAGGCATTTCCGCGGGGGGAGTAGTATGGGGCATCTACCCCCCCCCCTGCCCCCTCCCCCTCTCAAGGTCAAGGTCAGTAGGTCAGGAACTAAATAGTCAAATCAGTAGGTCCTTCCGTGAACTGTAAATCAAATCAGTCAAATCACTCTTTCTGGAACATAAATAAGTCTATTTCATTTCATTTCACCTAAGTATACAGTATTCCTCAAGAAATAATTTCGATGACCTTGTAGCAACCTTCTGTATGTCATTTTTGTGTTAGTAAGTACCTACAATAAAGAAATTAGGAATTACGAGCAATATAATGGATTATTTTGATAAAGCCAAGAAGCTTCAATAGTATAACGGTTATAAAATAAGAAGTGCCGTAACTGGTTCGCCGACAAAATTGTTCGGTCGTTCGAGCGGTATTCTTCTGCGGGTTACATTTCAGAGGTTTAATGAAGCTTCTTTGGTTTTATCAAAATCATCCTATACATTCCAAGGTCCCGGCCTTATTTTCTGACCTTTCCTTTCTAGGTGCAATTCCCTTCTGGTTCTTCAGCGGATGTAGGCAACGTGATCACGCTAGGCGAGACCGCAGGCTCACCAGATGTGACCTGGCCGGACTGTCACTGTGACCCAGGCACATACTGTACGCTCCTAATGATAGGTAAGACAATACGCCCCTAAAGATAGGTAAGTAAATTACGCTCCCAATGATAAGTAAGTAAATCTTATTCATAAGGTTTCTCACATCTTTATACAAACGGTTCAAGAAGCATGTGCACAGAATCCCTCAAGGCTAACGACCTTGAAAGAATTATTTCGATGACTTTGATAACATAAGAGGTTCATCAATTCATCAAACAAGAATAAACTAAATAACACACATAATTTCATAAACACTTCATATTTTTAACCGTTAATCTGTTGAAGCTTCAACGTCTCGGTTTTGTTCACAGTGTACTCAGTCCGTGCTGTGACTCAGCTTAGAACTCGCTGCTGCATACAACTTTTAGGATGATTCCTAAAAGTTTTATGCAGCACCATATCTTCTAGTATAATTATGTATGTACCGTCAATACAGCATCCTACTCCTGTGCTGCTGAGTGAGATGGCAGTCATGTTTACAAATTTGCTTTGGCAGACGTGGATTGGGTTGCATTGTCTCTGTAATCTGAAAGGTATGTTTTCACCAGATCCAGACGCCCCAGCCTTCTTTAGTATCTTTATGCACTGGCACATTCCCTGCGATAACGCCACATCTGGAGACACCGCTACAGAATATTTAGCGCCGACCCCACCACCGCCGCAAGGGCACTGATATATACAGCCAGGCAGGCTGAGATAAATATGTCAAATCTGGCATTGTTGCTGGGATTATGTACTAGGTAAGAATTATTATTCAAAACCTTCTTTAGTAAACAAGTTTTACAATGAAATGTGGTTCACTGTCACTCTTTTCTATCATATCCGTGGGTCGGGAGACCGAACCCAGCGTGATGTAGCGATCCAGGAGCGGTTGTTAGGCCGGGACTCCACCAAAGCGGAGATGTGGAATATTTGTATGCGAGATGGAAACAGCTCACGCTCTCCGCTTCCATCGCGCCATACAAATATTCCACATCTCCGCACATCTCCGCTTTGGTGGAGTCCCGGCCTTATTGTTGTCTAATTTATGGTCAAAAGACCGCAACTCTGACAACACCGCAGCAGGCCCGCTGTTTCTGTATCCTGTGTTGGCTCTCACACGTTTTGGTTTTCATTACTGTAAGTGTGACCTGCTTTGGTAAATAAATCTTTTCAATCTTTTTAAATCTTTAATAGATTTTTATTTAGATTTCATCCCTATCGTACAAGGTATATTAAATGTATTGATAATTACTGTGAAAGTAATATACATACGAAAGGGCTGGATTCGACATTTCGAAATACGTCGAGGACAATCAATCGGAAGGTCCGATCGCTGGGAATTTTGTCAAAGTTAGTGCTTTGGGCAATGAATAAAATGTACTTCTTGTACAACGGGTGTAATTAATTACTCCTCTATCCAATATCCATGTCTGCCATATAACTACTTGTTGTCTCTACATTCCGAATATGGACGAGACGTTTCGTTAAAAGTGAACTTGGTCTACTAACTGTGGCCTTTAACTTCATTCAATAATTGTTCTAGTTTGTAGAGGTATAATTGATATTATGTACGTACACATTACGTGTACATGCTATATACGAAGACGCCCGTGTTGCGTGGGGCATGTTACACATGTGACCTTGCTGTTGTTTTCCTAATTCACGCTTTTTATTGCCTAAATTAGTATCATTACATCATCGGTATACATTAGTGAAGGTTCTACATTAAATAATATTTTGTGACATAAAAAAATCACAGACCTCTCTTTGCAAGTTTTATTTTATTATCACAACAACATTACAACAAACAACAACAGATTCAGAATGTCGTTAGAATCAGTCAGATTTTTGAAAGTTCAAGTTGCTTCTATGATGCTCCATCATAGCCCCGACCCCCTGCCAGATATCATCAGTCAGCACGGCTGGGTGCTCCAGGGGGGCGTAGTGACCCCCATAGTCCAGGGTCGTGGACCGCACCAGATTAGGGTACTTGTCTCTTAGGAAACCGTCGGGCTGGTAGATGACCTCGTGAAGGAATTTGATGCAGGCGTAAGGCACTTTTGTGGGGTGTCTGAAAATAGAAAAGTTTTGGTTAGAAACCCGAATATAAGGTGGACACAGGTATGTTAATTCGTAATTTCTTTATTGTACTCACATGACATTCAGATAGCTTAAGATAGAAAAAAGTACAAAGGCGAGCTTATCTCTATTGAGAGATGTTAGTTTTCTTTATAGTATACCCTATCCAATATAACAGGCAACTTGACAGCTAACCTAAAACTTCATATAATCCACTTTTTAAACACTTTTTACACTATGTTACCAAAACAATCGTAAAAAGTAGAAATTGTTTATTCAGTTGAACTAACAGAAGCAGCTTTTACACGCGGCTTCGCCCACGTCTGTCCAAGTTGAAGGGTTCATTAGATGAAAAAAATAAATCGAACATTTAAATCATAACTTGCTCTGACCCCGAGCCCCCGTCATCTACCGTTCTTCGCGTACCACAAAGCCACTTGGTATATTTTTCCAACTACACTTATATCTCTATCGTTACCCCCCATCTTAAAAATTTGTTCCTGTCTTAAAAAATCTCAACGATACTATACAATTATCGTAAAGAAAGAAGTTTCGAATTAAATAGTCTAACTAATCTTGTTTCCCCACCCAATACAAACTCTGGACTCTCGTTTCATCCCCTCAGGGGGTAAATTTTCAAAAATATTTTCTTAGTGAACCTCTTTACCTAAGGAACCCACACGTCTTTTAATTTTATCCAGCGGTTTTGGCTCCGCGTTGAAAATTAAAGACTGTATACACAAATTCATCCCCAATTTCACCTCTTTGTAGGTCGGTTATTCAAAAACACTGATACACGTGTCAAATAATTTTCAATCGTCAGCCTAAATACAATATTTGAAGATTCTAATTTCAAAACTGACAGACTTTCATAAAAACTTTTAGCCTCTAAGGGGTAGAATTTACAAAAAATCTTCCTTAGTGGATGCCTACACTAAGCAGGGCATCTATGTGCAAAATTTTAAGTCTATACTGGGCTCTGTGTTGATAACAGTCAAACTCTGGAATCCGGTTTCACCCGGGAGTTTCACCGGGGTGAATTTTGAAAACTCCTTTCTTAGTGTAGCTCTTGACCTTCTAAGGAACATACATGTCTTTTTATATTATCCAGAAGTTTTGGCTTTGCGTTGAAAATTAAAGAATTTGTATACTCAACTTCATCCCCATTTCACCCTTTTAGGGGTTGAATTTTCAAAAACGCTGATTAATAGATCCATTTATTTTTAATCTTTAGTCTAAATACAACATTTGAAGATTCTTACTTCAAAACTGACAGACTTTCATACGAACTATTATTGAAGGTGGCTAGGGGTATTATTGACTGTCCTGAACTGCTATGTAAATTAAAAATTAAGGTACCAACACACAGTGTCCGTAGGCGTCCACTGCTTCAGACTCCTTTAGCTCACAGCAATTACAGACAAAACTCCTTTATAAACAGAGCATGCGCACTATTCAACCGACTTTTCAGCTCCAACAGCGATGGCGACAATGATGTTGATATCTTCTGCAGTAGTTTTTTCTCATTGCGGAAAGCCATAATAAAGAACTTTCTAGCACTTCTTAATACCGAGGACGGGATTGTTGAGGAGGAGTATTGTGACGGTGATGGCATGAGTGAGTAGCGACAAAATAAACTTAATTTTATACATTATCACTAGTTATATGGTACCCAATCTACATGTGGATGCTTGTTATTAGCTTTTAGTCTGCAATATGATGTTATTAAATAGTTAAGATAGCTGTAAGCTTCCCTAAAATTGTAAAATAAAATAAAATAAAATAAAATAACTTTGACCCCCTATTTTACCCCCTTAAGGTTGGAATTTTCAAAAATCACTTCTTAGTAAATGTCTAAACTATGCAAGGTATTTATGTGCAAAATTTCGAGTCTCTAGCTCCAGCGGTTTGGCCTCTGCGTTGATACGATAGCAGTCACACTTTGGTCTCCCGTTTCACCCCCTCAGGGGGTGACTTTTGAAAAAACCTCTCTTAAAGTAGGTACCTCTAGAACTCATAAGGAACCTACATGTCTTTTTATTTGATCCAGAAGTTTTGGCCCTGCGTTAAAAATGAAAGAATTTGTACACACAACTTCATCCCCTTTTTCACCCTTTTGGGGGTTGAATTTTCAAAAACGCTGATACGTATGTCCATTAAATATCAATATTTTAAGATCCTAACTTCAAAACTGACGGACTTTCATACAAACTTTCACCCCCTATTTTACCCCCTTAGGGGTGGAATTTCCAAAAATCCCTCCTTAGTTGATGCTTACACTATGCAAGGTATCTATGTGCAAAATTTCAAGTCACTAGCTCCAGCGGTTTGGGCCCTGCATTGATCGTAGTCAGTAATTTTACGATTTTATATATATACAGATAGGGTATAGGGAAAAGAATCAGCTGGTTCCAAGACACTTACTCCAAGAAAACCAGCAAGTTAGGATCCTGGAATATCGCCGTGTACTCTGCATACAGCCTCATCGAGGTAGTTGCAGACTTGGAGTCCCAGGCTACAGTGAGGATGTCCAGTAAGTCTTCAATGTTGTAAGTCTTGAGCAATCCACCGTCATCCAGGAAGTCGTTGTATGGGTTAGCACACCAACTCATGGACGTGAGGATCCAAGCGGCCAACCCAGCTGGCGAGTCTTGGAAAGCAGCATCTGAAAGGTTTACATTAGATCTAGCAACACTCAATGAACTCCTTTGTGCTATGGCTGCTCAAACTGCCACCGATATGAGTGGTGACGTTGACGACAGCGACCAAACGCTAAATAATAATAACACCTTTGTCTTAGGTAAATTAGCATGCCTGTGTTATATGAAATAACACAGACATGGCGATAACCGCTGCGATGAATTCGGTCTTGTTTTTGCGAATATCAGCGACTTGACCTGGATGCATTACTGATTACTTAAAGACAAATCATGCTGTCATTTTCATGCAAGTATGGCCTGTGCCCCTCGTTAGGGACATTAATGGTCTACATTTCGCATCGCTGTATTGTCCATCGCCTGGGAAATGACAACGCCACTATCACATCACATTTAAATTGCCCTATTTTAAAGCAGTAGTCTGTTTGAATAAACTCAATTCTTATTATTACTAAGTAAAAGTTAAGTTAGGTATAGTGGGGGCTAGTTGGAAGGAAAATGCACTTAACTAAAAAGGCCACTGAGCCCTTGAAGTCATTTTAGTTGTTATCAACAACTAAGATGACGTCATTATGACGTTAAGAGGGCTTAGTGGCCTTTTTAGTTTAGTGCATTTTCCTTCCAAATAGCCCCCACTTACGTACTACTCACCGAGGCTATCGGGCTTCGCAGCTTGTATATGGAAGTACCCAAAATACCTTACATAATAATATATCCTGTTGAATATAGGATAGAGTCTGTCAGCATATCTTGGCTCTACCACTGCTGGAGGGAATATGGCTCCGGACGCATATTTCACCCAAGTTTTCAGCCTCAAACTAAACGGAAAATTGGTATGGAAACCCAATACATCTTCTTCGAATTGACTGGACATGTCGGTCGCTATGACTGATCCGAAGTCCCCGGCATGGATGTAGAACTTTCTGAAGCCGATGCGGGTCATCAGATTTTTGAATATTATGGCGATTTGGTACGGAGCAAGACCGATTTTTGAAGTTCCCTGAAATCGCTAATTGAGTAATATAAACATGTAGACAATTTATCATCCTGCCCATATGGTCCGACGATATCATAAAGTCGGATACGGTTGGCGGAGGACCGTGCGGATTGGTGCAATAGAACAGTTCTTAAAAATAAAACAGTTCTTTAGGTTCCCTTCTTTAAACCCAGCAACTCCCGAGGAGAAAATCATACAATAAGTTCCGCAAAAAACCGGAAAGAGCCTGGCGCTGTAGTCAGTATACAGTATGATACGAGAAAATAATTAAACAAGAATGGGCACGATCCACACAATCCAGGCCAGACAGGAACGAGACATAATATATCTCGTGTCTCGTTTCTGTCGGGCCTCGGTCACAAATGCCCATTCTTCTTTCACCGAAAATTCAGAAATATATAGTGTAATTCAGAGTTTGTGGCTCACACATTAAGATGAATACCGAGGTGATGGCTAGATTTTGGAATTTTGGTGAACTTCAGAGCACCTCCATCTCAGTGGCACTAGGCTCGTAAGGAAACGTCACATCTCGTCGATTCCTAGGTCATGTCAACTCATGTCATACACGTGGTTTCCTGAATTCTCTGGACCTAATAGTTTACCTAGATCTTAAGATTAATTGAAAATCACCTGAGAATATCCATGCCCCGGAATAGTCGGAGCAATGATTTCAAAGACAAAATCGTATCGTTTCTTTCCAGATATCAGTTGGGGGTACATCATCAAGAATTCCAAATTCGAAGTGGGCGCACCATGGATCATCAGCAAAGGGATGGTTCTCCTGTACTTCGCTTCTGGTTTTATGTGATAGTAATGGATGTCTAGGCCTTGTATGTTGGTAATGTATTGCGGATATGCGTTAATTCTTTCCAGTCTCGCTTCGAAGTTATATTTCGTTCTCCAGTAGTCCAGAACGTGGTTTAAGAGATGGCAGTTCATTCCGTACGTGAAAGCGGCTTTACGGAGAGGTTCTGTGCAGTTCTCTCTGTTTTCAAGTTTTTCTTTAAGCCTTCTGATGTTCTGCAAAAAGAAAACAAAGGTCGTTATTTTTTCGAATACTGATTACAGAATTAGTTTTCATTGGGGTCAAACATCCCCTCCCGCCGTAGAAATCGAGATTTATTCTAGGTCCTAAGACAGATTATGCCCAAGTTTAGCCAGTTAATCAATATTTAATTTTGTGTGATGGGGGCCAGCTCATCACCGCAGATATTGATCTTGAATGAAGGTTTCCTCACGATGTTTTCCATGACTGTCTATATCTTACATCAAATTAACTCATTCTTATTGGTACAAACAAACAAAACAAACAAACATTTACATACAGGCACATACAATAGTCAGCTCCCGGATTCGAATACGCATCGGGTGTTGGACGAGCGTGTAACCACTCAATACAGTTCGCTGAATTTGTAAGATTTTGAAAGATCTTGATAAAACTAAGGGCTTTATATTTAACTTTTTAGTAAATTTTCGTTTGGTTGCTCCTTGGTTTTATTTTAGGACTTAGTTCCTATTATACCTACCTCTGGTTTAAACTGCACTGTGTACGGTCTGATCTCATAGTCTTCAGATTTAGTCTCTTCGAGTCCCCACCAGGTGTCCTCGTTGACACGAGGAAGAGGTGGAAACGTGAAGAAGCTGTCGATGATGCTGTCCAGGAATTGGATCAGCCTGCTTTGCGGGAATGTGAAGTTCTGGATCTGAAAGATTATTAGATTCCTATTATTTTTCCAGACCTGAGTAGGTAATGGATATCAATGTCGACTTGGGAACTAAACGCGAAAAAATGTCTTAACAGACGTAACCGATATCACGAACATATAAACATCCAAGGGGACATAATATTTTTTTTTTAATCCCCAGCAAGGATTCGAACCCGGACCTCTCGCATGGTAGACAGAGCCACAACCACTGGGCCACAGAGGTCGTCAAAGACGGACAACGAAGTGATCCTATAACTCCCCAATTGTGGAGCCATCCTTATTTGTTGATTTTCATTTTATAGGTTTTTATAGGGTTCATTGTTGGATATAATTTTGTAAAAGTGTACCACAATTGTGCCACAATGAAGCATGATTTTTAACCGACTTCCCAAAGGAGGAGGTTTACAATTCGTCCGTATGTTTGTTTTTATTTTTTTTTTATTTTTTTTTATGTCTACACCCCAATAGCGCCTAAACGGATGGACCGATTTGGAAAATTATTTTTTTGTTTGAAAGGGTTTACCTTCCCATTGGTCCCATTGACACCAGGTCAGGATCTGATGATGGGATCCTGGAGAAATCGAGGGAACTCTTCAAATATTATAGGCAGACCTATTTTTGTGTTTTTCATAATAACTCGTGCAAATGCACATGGTAAGCATAATATTGTGATGCGGAACTGCTGATGAAGACCACATATGGCCACCAGATCTGCTCAATACTAGGTACAAATACAATGCATGGCTGACGGGCAGGCAACGTATAGCCTAAACCGGTGGACCTAGAGCCGTGAAACTTTGTACAGGGGTTCCTTAGTAGCGTGGGGTAGCACTGATATGGGATTTGACAAAATTAATTCCCCAAGGGGGGGGGGGGGGATAAGAGGTTACAGTTTGTGTTAAACTCGATCTAATCAAATAGGGTTTGTGGAAGTCGGTTTTTTCTAAAGTTTACTTTTTGTTTCAATTATTATTAATATGAGCGAATTTTACCAACGAAGAGTATCTTTTTACTCAAGAGTGTCATCTACTTCTAAGAATGACCTCATTTTGAACTGTCATTGTCATTCAAATTATCCCCGGGAACTCGTATAACTATGATACAGGTTTTTCCTACTTTGGGAGGCAGGGACCTTAATTATGTAAACCCTGTTATTTTGAACAATAAATTATTCTTATTCTTTAAAAAAAAAAAAAAACTTTTTCATCCAGTAAAATCCAGCCTAAGTCCCCTATATAGGTTCCCTATTTTCCTTATAATTATCTATAATTATCGGATAATTATCGGAGCCCTAAAATGTACTCACAATTTCTAAATCCTTAATCTTCGGTATTGAAGATAAAAGCCTCGGAATGGAAGGTAGAAGTCTGTTGCCGTTGGTGACATTCGGATATAACTGGTTGCCATCAGCACTAACACTAGTAACTATACTTATCAAAAGATATATCAATAGCATTTCGAAAGATATTAAATTATACACACATTGGTACAACTGTGTCTGTGCCACTTCTAATGAGAAAAGATGTGATGCTATGTTTCTGTTTCCAACTGACTGAATGGAATATTTGCATTCGGCGCAAAATTAGGCAGGTGGTTCTCAAACTTTACATTGTTTTTCATCAGACTATAATATCCAATTGACTGCGCCTGCGGGGGAATGCGGCTCGCCAATCGTTTGTTGTATTCAACAAACGTTCGCATACGCAACCTATGTACGATGAATGGCCGCCAGACAGTTTCGCAGCGGCTGACCAATCACAGCTCTCTTACCTCGTCCCCCGCCGCCCGTAAATTGGTGCGAGTTGTGTTTCAAAGGAAAATGTATCTATGCGCTCTCTACTTAATAAGTGCTTCCTGTTCTTCAAGTTTAAAATTCAAATCCAAGATTAAAATTCATACGTTGTTCAAAATAATTCACACGTTTTCCCATACAGGCTGACAGAGACAATGTGTCCAAGGTCCAAGCGCATATTTGTAATTAAGTATGTAGAATTTTTGTGGTTTTCGAATTAGTTCGAATCAACCTACTATTAGCTAAAGGCGTTTTCCCTTTGAAGTGTTAATAATGTTCCAGATATATCGATTGTTTTATGTAGAGATAGGTAGGTATTAGTCTACATTATATTCATCTTTTTTCCAAAAAACCAGAAGGCTTTTAAAAATTCTAGGCTGATCTTACCGTATCAACATTTATTAACTCATCTCAGATGACATACACTGTCTTCCCCCAAACCATTTTGTATTGGTTCGGTTACAAATGTTTGAACATCGCTGATTAATTAATGAACATCGGATGCATCCAATCAAGAGCAAAATTCACAGTTTAGGTAAAAATTCTGTTTCGCCAAACCTAAATTTACGCTCGGCGTATAAGGCCGCTCATTTATCAAAACCGCATAGTGTGCTAAACGCGCGGTCTAAACACAATCGTGAATCCGACCCTTATTAATTATGCATTGTTCTAATTATCGTCTGAAGATTACACGTATTCGATCACGCATACAAAATAGTCTTTAGGTTGTTATTAAAATGCTCGATGTAAAGGCGTGTAGCGTTTACATTCATGTTTATGGTTAAACGTCGGACTTATTTTGCGAGGAATACTGTAGTATGATTATGCAGACCGTGAAATAGTGGTACACGCTTGCTTGACACGAAGGAGATCATTGTTCGAATCCCGATTGGTTTGATTATTGCGATGGATTTGGAGTAAATTCACGTCACGCCAAAATTCTTGGCACCTGCCTGCGGATCGATCGATCGTCGATCGATACCATGGTCGACCAACGTTGATCGATTGGTGTTATAGCTTTGGTTGATCGACGGATACCTCCGATAAAGAGTTAATCGGCCGCCGATCAATGCTACCGATCGACATTGATCGACTGGCGTGGTAGGTATGGCGTAGTAGGAACACAGAAATAAATCATCAACGTCGACTATTCCGTTCTACGATCGATCGATGGGTGTAGTAGAAACTATCGATCGATGTCGAGAGAATAGAGACTCATACACGGGCGGGAGAGGAAGAGGTGAGACCTTGCTCAGATGCCAAGTGTACTTTAGTACTTCATTAAAGTATTTATCCTCGAGTGTACCAGTGTGTTTATCCTCGAGTGTACCAGTGTGTTTATCCTCGAGTGTACCAGTGTGTTTATCCTCGAGTGTACCAGTGTGTTTATCCTCGAGTGTACCAGTGTGTTTATCCTCGAGTGTACCAGTGTATTTATCCTTGAGTGTACCAGTGTGTTTATCCTCGAGTGTACCAGTGTGTTTATCCTCGAGTGTACCAGTGTATTTATCCTCGAGTGTACCAGTGTGTTTATCCTCGAGTGTACCAGTGTGTTTATCCTCGAGTGTACCAGTGTATTTATCCTTGAGTGTACCAGTGTGTTTATCCTCGAGTGTACCAGTGTATTTATCCTCGAGTGTACCAGTGTGTTTATCCTCGAGTGTACCAGTGTGTTTATCCTCGAGTGTACCAGTGTGTTTATCCTCGAGTGTACCAGTGTGTTTATCCTCGAGTGTACCAGTGTGTTTATCCTCGAGTGTACCAGTGTGTTTATCCTCGAGTGTACCAGTGTGTTTATCCTCGAGTGTACCAGTGTGTTTATCCTCGAGTGTACCAGTGTATTTATCCTCGAGTGTACCAGTGTGTTTATCCTCGAGTGTACCAGTGTGTTTATCCTCGAGTGTACCAGTGTATTTATCCTCGAGTGTACCAGTGTGTTTATCCTCGAGTGTACCAGTGTGTTTATCCTCGAGTGTACCAGTGTGTTTATCCTCGAGTGTACCAGTGTGTTTATCCTCGAGTGTACCAGTGTATTTATCCTCGAGTGTACCAGTGTGTTTATCCTCGAGTGTACCAGTGTGTTTATCCTCGAGTGTACCAGTGTGTTTATCCTCGAGTGTACCAGTGTGTTTATCCTCGAGTGTACCAGTGTATTTATCCTCGAGTGTACCAGTGTGTTTATCCTCGAGTGTACCAGTGTGTTTATCCTCGAGTGTACCAGTGTGTTTATCCTCGAGTGCACCAGTGTGTTTATCCTCGAGTGTACCAGTGTATTTATCCTCGAGTGTACCAGTGTGTTTATCCTCGAGTGTACCAGTGTGTTTATCCTCGAGTGTACCAGTGTGTTTATCCTCGAGTGTACCAGTGTGTTTATCCTCGAGTGTACCAGTGTATTTATCCTCGAGTGTACCAGTGTGTTTATCCTCGAGTGTACCAGTGTGTTTATCCTCGAGTGTACCAGTGTGTTTATCCTCGAGTGTACCAGTGTGTTTATCCTCGAGTGTACCAGTGTGTTTATCCTCGAGTGTACCAGTGTGTTTATCCTCGAGTGTACCAGTGTATTTATCCTCGAGTGTACCAGTGTGTTTATCCTCGAGTGTACCAGTGTGTTTATCCTCGAGTGTACCAGTGTGTTTATCCTCGAGTGTACCAGTGTGTTTATCCTCGAGTGTACCAGTGTGTTTATCCTCGAGTGTACCAGTGTATTTATCCTCGAGTGTACCAGTGTATTTATCCTCGAGTGTACCAGTGTTTTACGATGTAAACCTAGACGAAAACAAACACCAACAAATTATTTGCGTTTATCTTTATTTTCCTTTAATAATTTTAGAAATTGTTCAGAAAGAAGATAATGTTTCAGCATCATTATTATATGATATGAACAATAATAATTACCGCTAATAATTTTAATTCTATCTTTAATAATATGGAGATATTAATAACGCAGTAATATATTAACTAGACTACAGTAATTATATACACCGTAATGGATACTACCCCTGGCAACTTCAAAACAACGATAAAAATATTATTATTATATATAAGTTTTACATTATTTTAAATAACAATATTACGTATTCGTGTAGGTGTCGTAAATTATATTTATTGAAAGCAAAAGCTAGAGATCATTTTGAAGAAAACTTCCAAAAAGTATTATATGATTTTTCCCTAACTGTTACAACTAGACATGTACTGACTTTTATGTTATTCACATAAGTATCCAAATGAGAACTTTCGATAAGTGTGTTCAACAGCCTAATATTTTTAATATTGACTATTACCCACTAGCTTACGGTTCTAAATCTTATTTTCTATATATAACATCGATATGTATGTAGTTTTGGTATTTCAACGGGACCTGATGATAATCAGTATATTTCCTACAGTTTATATTAATATACCGGATTTCTGAAATGGTGTTTTTTAAATGGATCCAAAAAGATTACTCCAGATTTAAATCTAGAATTTTGAATACCGAATATTTTACGAAATCATGCGGGTAGGTATTTATATTTTTTATAATAATTAATCTATCGTCCTAAAATCAAGCTAAGTGTGATTACATTTACAACACACTCAGCCATCTATTTACAGAAATATGCAAGGAGTATGGTTCCTTTTTAATATACACCGTTTTCATAATTCTAAGTTTTTTGATATATTTATACGCTACCCTACCTAAGGAAATCAAAAGGGTGGGAAATATAAAAAAAAATCAAACAAAATAATGAAATTAGAATAAAAGCAACTTTATTGCTAGAAATAAAAATAACACTATAACCACAAGCAACACAATTTTGCTC